>PVIY010026503.1:0-35323 GCA_004026745.1 Myrmecophaga tridactyla
CCGGCCCCTCCTCGGTGACCAGCCCAGGACCCTGCCCTCCTCAGTGGCCAGCCCCGCGGCCCGGTCCTCCCTGCTCCTGCCCCGGCCTGGGGCCGGCCAAGCGGTGTGGGCGAGCGGCGACCGGCCGACGAGGGGCGCACGGGCGCGGGTTCGGGACCCGGGAGGGCCGAGGCCGCGGCCTGGGGAACGGGCGCCGCGGGCCAGGCCGGACGGGGACGCGGACTCACCGACCTGCGATCTCCGGGCCGCGGGCGAGCGGGGCGCACGCGGGGGCCGAGCCGAGCGCGGCAGATGGGGTGCCGCTCCCTCCGGGTGCCCCCCAACACCAGGAGGAAAAAACCCGTCCGGAGTTTAAAACAAAGAGGCGGAAATGCCCGAGCGGAGCCGAGTGCCGAGTCTGGGTCGCCGCGCTTGGAGCATGCGCATTGCTTGGGTCTGGTCCCTCCCCCTGGCCAAGACTGAGGTGGGGCCAGTTGTGGAGGGGGCGTGTCAGAGTCGCGGGGGCGGGGTTATAGGCGTGGTCCACAGGCCAAGGGCCGCGGGAGTGCGGAGCGGCGGTGCCGGCAGGCGTCTACGCCACGGCCCGAGGGGCGGGGCCTGCTGGGTGGGCGTGGTCAGCGGCCAGCTGGGCTCCACCGACAGCGCCTCCCGGGCGCGCTCGGGCGCGCTCCGGCGAGAGGGGCCGACGGGCGTCTGCGCCGCGGCCCGAGGGGCGGGACCTGACGGTGGGCGTGGTCCTGGTGGGCGTGGCCAGCGGCGGGCCTGGCTCAGCTGGACGCCGGGCGGAAGCGCGGGTGAAATCCCGGACAGCGAGTGCAGTCCGTGGGTATCTGTGCGGATTGCGTCCGGCGGTCCCCCTCGAGTCCCACGCCAAGCGCGCTCCCGGGCTCCGGGGCGGGGGGCGGCAGGGCTGACCGGCCGCCGGGACGCGGCCGCAGGACCCCTGGGTGCAGGGCCCGTGCTGGGCAACGGCCGTGGCGTCCAGGCCTCTGGCGTCCCTACTGCAGGGGTAACAGCCGCGGCAGGAGTCAGTGGGGTGCGGGTAGGAGCGGGGCGCGGGGCCGCAGGCCGGCGTGGACACGGGATTGTGGCCGAGGGGCGGAGACGGCCGTGGGCGAGGGTAGCAGAAAGGCCAGAGGGAGCCCCGGAGCGGCCGTGGCCAGCAGCTGCCCGAGGGCCGAGAGCGGGTGCCCTTGAGCGGAAACCTGATTGTTGGGGTTCAAGACCAGACAGAGCTTTTCAAAGAGTTTTACTGTAAAGGGAAGCAAAGAAATGGGGGGTGGCTAGAGAGGACCAGGCCAAGAGGGTTGTGCGCGCAGGGCTGGCCAGTGGGCCCGAGGCAGGGCACCGGAGGGGGCTGGCGAACCTTAGGCTCTGGGTAATAGAACCGCGGTGAAAATGTGCTCTCATCAGTCGTAATGCGTGTCCCGCACCACTGCAAGCTGTGGGTGTATGGAAATCCTGTATTTTATGCACGATTGTTCTGTAAACCCACAACTCTAATAAACAAAAAAAAGAAGAAAACCAGAGCAACGCAAAGCCGCAGTCCTGGGGGTCCTGTTCTCTTGCAGCAGTCACCGAACTGCTGTCCCAGAAGCAGACTTTAGACCCCTGTGGACACTGGGGGGTCCCACGGCATTCCCGCGGCACCCCCACAAGCCAGTTCCCCCCACAGTCCTCCCTGCTCCAGCCAACATCAGCTCCATCCTTCCTGTAACTGGGGCCCCCAAATCTGGACACACTCAGTTCCTCTTTCTATATCCCTCCATCCAATTCATCAGGAAATCCTGCAGCTCAGTCTTCAAAATAGACCAGTGGGAAAATAATATATAGAGCTGACGAGAACTAAAGGACAAGATGGTAGATTCAAGAACTGCTCTTACAGTAATAACTTTCAACACTAACAGATCAAACTCACCAGTTAAAAGATACAGATCAGCAGAATGGATTAAGAAACTTAATGCAACTATATGCTGTTAACGAAAGACATATCTTAGACACAAGGTCACAAATAAGTTGAAAGTGAAGGGATGGAAAAAGATGTTCTAGGCAAGTTGTAATGAAAAGAAAGCAGGATTGTCTATACATATATCAGATAAAATAGACTTTTAAGTATAAAGACATCATAAGAGTGGAAGAAGGACACTGAACATTAATAAAAGGGACAAGTCACCAAGAAGAAATAACAATCATAAATGTTTACACTCCCAATTAAAGAGCTCCAAAGTACCTGAGATGGACATAGGCAAAACTGAAGGGAGCGACAGATGTTTCAACAATATGAATAGGAGACTTCAATACACCACTCTTCTCTATAGATAGATCAACCAGACAGAGGATCAACAAGGAAATAGAGAAGTGAAATAACTTGATAAATAAATTGGACCTAATAGACATACATAGACCATTGCAACCCTAAACACCAGGATATACATTCTTCTTTAGTGTCATGGAACATTCTGCAGAATAGATCATATGCTGGGACACAAAATAAGTCTTTAAAAATGTAATAAGATTGAAATTATCCACAGCACTTTCTGTGACCACAATGGAATGAAGCTGAAAATTAATAATCAACAAAGAACCAGACCTTTCACAAATATATGGAAACTAGACACACATTTTTAAATAATCAAAGAAGAAATCAAAGAATAAATTGCCAGAGAAATCGGTAAATATCTGGAGACGATTGATAAAGAGAATATAACATATCAGAACTAACGGGATGTGGCAAAGACAGTGCTGAGAAGGAAATTTATTGCCCTAAATGCCTATTATAACACAAGAATGAGCAATTGTCAAGGCCTTAACTGCTTACCTGGAGAAATTGGAGAAAAAACAGTAGACTAACCCCAAAACAAATAAAAGAAGAGAAATAACAGGTTAAAGCAGAAATAAATGAACTGAAGACCAAAAAAAAAAAAAAATAGAATCAACCAAACCAAAAATTAGTTCTTGAGAAAATAAAAAAAATTGAGGGACCCTGTGCTGGTTTGAAACTGTTGTGTACTTCAGAAAAACCATGTTCTTTAATCCTCATTTATATTGCTGGGTGGGACTTTTTTTATTGTTTCCATGGAGATGTGACTCACCCAATTGTGGGTGGGTGTTTTGATTAGGTGGTTTCCATGGAGATGTGTCTACACCCATTCAAGGTGGGGTTGCTTTCTGGAGCCCATTAAGAGGGAACCATTTGGAAAAAGCTTCAGAGCTGCCAGAACCAAGAGAGCCCCAGGGGAGCACTGAAGAAGCCTGGAGAGAAAGCTGGCAGACGTCACCATGGGCCTTCCCCACTGACAGAGGTGTCCCGGACCCATCAGACTTTCTTGAGTCAAGGTATCGTTTCCTGAATAGCTTAGTTCAGACATTTTAATGACCTTAGAACTATGAACTTGCAACTTAATAAATTCCCTTTTTAAAAGGCATTCCATTTCTGTTGTATTGCATTCTGGTAGCTTTAGTAAACCAAAACAGACTGCTAGCTATACTGTCAAAAAAAGAGAGAGGATGCAAGTAAACAAAGTCAGACATGAACAGGGGGTCTTACCATAGGTCATGAAGAAATTTTTTAAATTATAAGAGAATACAGTGGACAACTCTACGCCAACAAACTAGACAATACAGATGAAATGGACAAACTTCTGGAAACACACAAACAAGCTACACTGACTCAGGAGGAAATAGAAGATTTCAACAAACTGCAAGGAAAGAGATTCAATCAGTCATCAGAAACCTTCCCACAAAGAAAAGCCCGGGACCAGACAGCTTCACAGGGGAATTTTATCAAGCATTCCAAAAGGAATTAACATAAGTCCTGCTCAAATTATTCAAAAGAATTGAGGAAAAAAGGAACACTACATAACTTATTTTATGAAGCTAGCATCACTCTAATACCAAAACTGGATAAAGATGCTACAAAAAAAGGAAAACTACAGACCAATCTTTCTACTGAACATAGATGCAAAAATTCTCAACAAAATACTAGCAAATCAAATCCCACGACACATTAAAAGAATTATACACCATGACCAAGTGGGGTTTATCCCAGGAAAGCAAGGGTGGTGAAAGGGAAAAAGTACATGATCATATTGATTGATGCTGAAAAAGCATTAAGCAAAAGTCAGCATCCTTTTCTGATAAAAATACTTCAAAAAATAGGAATCAAAGGCATTATCTTCAGCATCATAAAAGGCATATATGAAAAACCCATAGCCAGCATCATACTCCCCAGTGAGACTGAAAACTTCCCCTCAGGTCTGGAATGAGACAATGGTGAGATACCCACTGTCACCACTGTTATCAACATTGTGCTAGAAGTCCTCGCTGGAGTGATTAGACAGGAGAAAGAAATAAAAGGCATCCAGATTGGAAAGGAAGAAATAAAACTTTCATTATTTGCAGATGACATGATCCTGTACTTAGAAAACCCTGAGAAATCTATAGCAAAGCTACTTGAGCCAATAAATTAGCAAAGTTGTGGGATACAAGATTAATGTACAAAAATCAGTAATGTTTCTACACACAAGCAATGACCTATCTGAGGAGACAACTAAGGAAAAAAATCCATTCAAAACAGCAACCAAAGAATCACGTATCTTAGGAATAACCCTAAGCAGAGGATGTCAAGGACTTTTACACAGAAAAGTACAAAGCATTGCTAAAAGAAATTAAAAATGACCTAGGAAGGTTGAATGTCATTAAGATGTCAATTCTACCCAAACTGATCTAAAGATTCAATGCAATACCAATCAACAACCTACTTTGAAGACTTGGAACAGCTAGTTATCAAATTTATTGATAATAATTATGATTGAAAAGGGATGTATAAGGCCATATAATCCACTGATTAAATCTACAATTTTAAACAAGTTCTCCCATGAACTCTTTCAAAGGTTTGAGCTTGTACAAAGAGTCAATAGTAGAGGAGTATGGGGGGAAACTAAAACTGCATGCTATGGCCAAAAGTTAACCGGAAGACATCAACTACAGCACTGCCAGGGGCACTAACTGGGGGGAGGAGGGGAGACAAGCGATAAGGGTTAGTTTTGTCTTGAAAGTTGGTGACATTGTGTTTGTCAGATTTTTATCTCTATGGACCAATGAAAATTGTCTAAAATTGAGAGTGCTGCTATTGTACAACCAAATGAAGATACTGTAAAACACAGCTTGTTTATTTTGGACATTCTCCATGATGCCCAATAGATGGAGGGAGCCGAAGGGTGCAATGGCTGAGAAGCAGAAGGTGAACGTGATACTATGATGGAATATGGTGTGGCTACAAAAAGGAAGGCCATCGAGAGGCAGGCAGTGAACTGAATGAACCTTGAGAACGATGTGTTGTACAAAATACGCCAGAAACAAAAGAACAAATATGCTGAGGGCTCTCTCAGAAAATACTTGTAAGAAAATGGGAGCCGGGATTGTGAGCCCTTAGAGCAGCCACACTTGGTCTGCAGTTGTAAGTGTATCTCTAGATTCTCAGACGCTGAGCTATACATACATCAGTTGTTATTTCTCTAGAACTTTGAAAAACTCTGTGATGCCTGAGACCTGGAAATGGAGTGCTGCAGCCCTCAAAGTTAGCATAGTTATATTCAATAACAGTTAAAGTAACCAAAAAAGAGATCAGGTTTCAATTAGAGATAAAAACAAAGCCAGTCTGGCTGGGTCTAAGGTAATGGACAGTGTAAAAGTTGATGGTGTATGTGCTCTAGACCTTCACCTACTGTATGAGACGAGAGAGGTTTATTATGTCTAGAACAGAAGTCTGATGTAGCATCCAATCTAAATCCACCTGTCTGGAGAGCTCATTTAAACAGCCCCAACTCCTGGAGCCCACCTGCAGCCCACCTGCAGCCCACCTCCAACAAATCTGCAGCCCACCTGCAACCCATCTGCAACCCACCCATAGCCCACCTGCAGCCCACCTCCAGCCCACCCACAATCCACCTCCAGCCCACCCACAGCTCACCTGCAGCCCACCTCCAGCCTGTGGCTGTTCCCAGGCCTGGTTGCTCCTCTCTCCCTGTGTTAGTTGGGGGGAGAAACAGAACCAGCAGGAGAGATCTGTAAATATGAGATTTATAAAGAGGTCTCATGCAACCTGGGGATGGAAGAGTCCAGAATCCGCAGGGCAGGCTGTGAAGCTGGCAGCTCCAATGAAGAGTTTGAATGAACTCCACAGGAGAGTCTCGCTGGCTAAAGAGGCAGAGAAAGAGCCTTTCTCCTTCCTTAAAGCTTTCAGCTGACTGGATTCTCTCGTTGTGGGAGACGCGCGTTAGTTGAACGCTGATGTGATCAGCCACAGATGCAATCAACTGACTGATGACTTAATATACCAGCCTTCTGGTTTATCCACCAGCCACGAAACATCCTCGCAGCAATGGTTAGGCCAGGGGTCGCCTGACCAGACAACTGGACCATCACTCAGCCAAGCTGACCCCAGGCCCTGCCTGTGACCGTCCCCTTCAGGTCTGTGCTGTGGTGTCACCTTGTCACTGAAGCTGGCGAAATCAGTTTGTTGGCAAAGACTGCGGGGAGTAGGCACTCTCACAGATGCAGGTTGGAATGGAGGGGAGTTTGACAGTATCTAGCAAAAGTACATATGCATTTATCCTTGACCCAACTTGGAATTTATCCCAAGGATAAATTGGTGAAAATACAAAAAGATATATGAGCAAGGCTATTAATTATACCCTAATTTATCATAGCAAAAAAAAATGGAAACGATCCCCACACCCCTCCATGTGGGATTAACTCGCTGAGCTGATAGTCGTTCACCCCTGGGGTCCCTGCACCCCAGGAAAGGGGTGACCGGCACTTCTATGTGCTGTTACCGCCAGGAGTGACCGCCTGGCGGAGTGACCGCCAGGATGTATTTTCAGGATACTGCAAGATGGACAAAGGAGTGTCCAGCATAGAGCCACTGACCTGGAAAGTGGGGCAAACGGGTGTTGTAAGGTGCCTGTGTGAGGGAGCTGGTGCCTTCTGGGCAGATGGCAGCAGTAGCAGCAGCAGGCCTTCTCTGGGGTCCACTAATAAAGAACAAAACGGCAAACCCACCATGACATGGGCGGGACAGCTGCCCGTTCCCACAGCAGGTGGACACAGACCTCCACAGTCACCAGCACATGGGCACCAACACAACCTACCCTCCCGCCTGAAACGGGAAAACTGGGCAAACATAGGAAGAAATTATTTCAGACAATGCGCATGAGGCAGTGCAGGGCAGTGACCCCCGAGAGGGAGTAACCAATGCAGCGACCCCAAAAGGCATTTTCTGCTGCATCTTAGGGCACAGGGACCTGGCGGAGGAGGCGGAGTTGCTGGGCATCGGGGTGGCCAGGCCAGCGAGGCTGCAGGGCAGAGGCCCGGAGAGGGGAGGGCGCCTGAGTCGTGGCCGGGCCTGTGAGGGCGTCCGCGTGAGGAGAGTGCCCACGGCTGGGCAGGAGCCCCTGAAATGTGCAAAACAACCTTTTTCTTTACTTAAATTGATTCTGATACGTTGGTTAAAAAGCCCTTGATTATAAAACTTTGGAAAGGTTCTAAGGGGACTTACGGATGGACAGATGTAGACATTTCAAAACGAATAGCTTTTTGATTAGTATAATATTTTTTTATTTGAATAATAGAAATTATAGCTTTTATTATAATTAAGCTAGGAAACATGAGACGCCATTTGTTTAAAATTCTCTTTGGTCACTGAAGGGCCAAAAAAGGATGTAAAAAGTCAAATATATGAGGGTGTTTTTCCCTCCTTAAGTTAAACTTCAAAATGATAATTTAAGGAATCAAATCTGACAAAATCCTGGGCAGATTTTGGTAATAATGTTGCTAATTTCAGGGAAATTAATCAACTACCTACTGATTTAAAAGTGTATTTTATTCAGTAGTTTTGGTATTTTGCCATGGAAGATATAGCCCAGCCTAGCCGAAAAGTGCAATATGTATTGCATACTTTTGACATTTTAAAAGTTATATTAACTCTGTAACCACTTTGAAATGCTGAGCAAACGTAAAAAAGAGAAAGATCCCTACTTGAAGTTCTTTGCAATTGATTCACAATCAGGCATTTTGAAAGTTAATTGGATAAACAATACAGTTGAAATTTGGTAAAATTTTAATGTTAATTTTACTCTACTGTGAAACTTTTTTTATAAGATATACACACCCTGGTTTATTTTTGTGTTTTAGTGTGGGTTTACAGATTTACTGTGGCTATCCTGAGCCAGGAACACAATTGGGTTTCCGGCCAGTTTGATACTGGATGTTATTAATGCTGATACGCACATGGGACTTCAGACTAAATGTCACGTCAGTAGACTGGGCTGTCTGCGCAACGTAATTAATCATTTTCTTCAGACTTGAAGGAGAGTGATAAACAAAATTTGGAGTCATAGGATGTTGATGTATCATTTAAGGATTAAAATTTTTTTTATAAATCAGTTGTGAGCAATGCATTAAATTAAATCTTGACTTCCTAGTATGAAACTATAAGAATAAAAGTAAATTCTCCAGATTGAAAAAAACCAAAGAGCCTCCTGAGAGAGGCCGAGGGGCCGTTTGGCAGCTCCGCGGGGCTGGGAATAGCTTGCTCTCCTACCAGCTGCAGGAAAACTGAAAACAAAGGTCCTCAGGCAGCATCATCACGACTTGAGCAAGGGAAAAAAGGTACAAGGGTGTTCTGGTCCAGCCTCACAGGGCCTTAAAGACTGGAAAGGGCTAAGCTGCTTCCAGGTAACGTAACGTCATCAAAAACAAAGCACAACCATGCTTATGGGAATACAACAATATTCGATGCCCAACAAAGTAACATTCATTTATCCAACCAAAAATTACCAGTCATGCAAAGGTGGGAAATATAAAACCCATAATGAGGGAAAATATCAATCAAATGAAAGAGACTTAGAGAGGACACCAGAGAGAATTGGTAGACAAGGACACTAAAACAGTTGTCATCACCGGATGCACTGAGAAGCCGGGAAAAGCATGTGTGTGCTCAGAGATGTGCAGGATGAGCCTGAAGCCGCTCACACGCGGCTTGTGTCCCAAGAACCCAGGAGCCAAGCTGAAGGGGCTCCCACTGGCCAAAAATGGACAGTTGACCATCGAGAAGAAAAACAGCCATACATTAAAACACATCAAGTATATTTAAAGCATGAATTCATAATGTTACCACAAAAAGACAAGTTGTTGTTGTTAAGGAACAAACTCATTACTCTGAAAATAATGGGAGAAAACATTTCCTTATCTTTCCTTATACCAAACGACGCCTCGGGATAACCAAAGATTTGATGAGGGATAGCTTCTCTTTATGAAACATTCCAGCCCATAAATGAAGAAGAAATTATAGAATTAAAATATCACCATTTCACAACCCCTAGTGAAATGATGGATACAGGTTACTCTCACCAATGACTCTAAAAAGAGATCTGCATTTAGCAAATGATGCAAAAAGTCCACCGAAAGAGAAATGGTCAGCTGTAAAGTACCTTCTGGCAGAAGTACCCACCACCTATGATGCCTTGTCAAAAAGTCCAGCCTGGGTCTGGGTGCAGCAGGCCTGTGCCTTACTCCACATCTGCATGCCCACCGTTGACTTCTCTACAGCTGCCATGGACTGTTACCTGCAAATCCCACCTCCAGTGGATTCTCAGTCTGGCCACTTTATGTCCAGCAAGGGTGAGGGCAGCTGGTGTGTGCACCTGTGGGAGGCATTTTATGGCATGATCCGTCCCTGCAGCAGCCCCGATACTGTACCTGTTATTGAGTGCTTCCCCTTTCCTCACTCCCTGCTCTTTCCCAGCTTCCCAAGATCATGTCCCAAATAAAGCACTATGACCCAAATCTTGATCTCAGCCTCTGCTTCTGGGGAACTCAAATGAAGAAGCTGATAAGGCTCTGGATCTAATGCGGACTCACAGGAAATGGCAGGACAGAGGCAGGCAGTGTAAGGCAGAGGACAAGCAGCTCCCTTTCTCCCACTGATAACTGGTGAGAGATAAAAGCAGATTCAGAGGGAGCCTGTAAGTCAGGAGGGAAGAGTGTAGGTCGACGTCCTGAGTCAAATCAACTGCAAACAAAGCAAAGTGTGCATGCCCCAGTCCGGCTGCCGGATCCTTACTAGGTATTTGGTGATATTAAAGAATTATGGTTAACTTTTTAGGGTGTGATAGTGGCATTATGGTTATTTTTTGAGTTCCAGTCTTTTAGAGATAGAAACAGAAGTATTTGTGGATGAAACGATGTGGTGCCTGAGGCCTCCCTTAGTCATCGGGGCCTGGATGTGGGGAGGGCATGGAGGCACAGAGGTCTCACTGCAATAGGCACCAATTCGTGAGGAGCAGAGAAGAAAAGATTTTATTCATGACCTTGCAAGAACAGGTGGTGAGAAATGGTGGCCGGCGTGCCAAACAAAAGGACGCAGAGACCTCAGACCTGAGCGGGGTGCACAGGCCCCTCCCCTGCTTTCATGAAGGGTCCTCCAGAGATTACAGCCCCTCTGGAAAGGCTAAATAATTCAAATTTCCCACCAAAGTTTCCCGCTTTTGATGACACTTTACATTTCAATGACCCTGGCCGTTACTTATCCAAACTTGTTTCTACCTATTTGGTGCTGATTCTGGTTTACTTCAGAGGCGCTCTCCTTCCCTGCCTGCAGTTTGAGCTGCCCTGCAGCCCTCTCCTGCACCCTTTTCTGTGAACGCTGAACCTAATTTTATTCTTACAAGCCTCCCCCCCCTTTCTTTCTGACCTGTTTTAGTTTTCACATTTCGGTCTTTCTTTAAACTCGATGAGAGCCTTTTCGCACTGTTCACCGCAGGCATCTTGCTCTTGAAGGGGGCACACATTGCTCTGCCTGTGCTGGATGGGCATCTGCCTGGTGAAGGCAGCCTCTGTGGTCTCTGAACCCACCCTCGGGCGCCTGGGATCATGCAGCACCCCAGTGCTGAGAGTGCCCAGCTGGGATGATTAAAGAAGTCAGCACGGACCATGCCAGCCCTTCCCATTTCCCAAATCAGCTTTTTAACCATCCGTGAGGGCGTTATCTGTGCCTGAATTTTCCACCCATTCTTCAAATAAGCCCGTTAAGCCTTGTAAAGCTTTGGTGATGGCTCCATCTGGGGCTGTGTTATTGGGGATAAATGTACAACATACCCGACCGCAACACAAACGCCTCCCTTTTCAGCTAGGTCATGTCTAGGGCCATCCTAGTCTCCTATGCCGTTCAGCTAGTAGCCGCCAGCTGTTCTGCTATTCCCTTAACTGCCTCCTTGGTGTCATTGATAAATCTTTGCTGATTAATACAATCCACATTTTTGTTGACGGTGACCCACCAGAATAAGGATGACTCAAATCCTGCAGCTACTTTACTCCAAGCCTTAAACTTATCTGGGATTCTCCGTGGCACCCCTAAACTTAAATAAACTTGATCATTGAAGGAACCAAACTTCCTTTCTTTCTTTTTCCTTGGGTTAGAACTTCCTCTTCCTTTTCAAATGCTAGGGTGGATGGGGATGGGATGGCCAGTTGGACCAGAGCACGTCCCTTCCACCTGTTAGGTAATACTGGTCAGAGGATGCCCTTTCCACAATACCACAAGGCCTGCTTGGGGTGTGGCTAAGCTGGAGAAATTGCCAGTGCTCTTCTCAGCCACGTCCCGTGTTGGGCACACGGGGCCAATGCCCCAGGTCCTGGAGCCTTTCTCCCATCTAGGTGGTTTTCTGGACCAAGGTGGGAAGCCGGTGTGGCCTTGACTTTTCCACTCCGGACTGGAGGGTGAAGAGAGTACCACGTGCCACGGTTGTCGCCAGGAGTCGTGTTCTGAAGGAGGAGGGCCACACATGTGTGCTTCCTTTCATGTTTTTCCATACCTGTTGGCAAGGCGTGCTAAAGGCAGTGGGTCGACCTGTCGTGCAAGCGTAACAGTTGCTTTCATCTCGTCTCGACTGTGTATTTAATCTGTTCCGCCCAGGCATTTGTATCTCCATAACTTGTCTCTGTTGTTGTGCTTTGTTTCAAACTTTCTGCCCTAACCACCCTGACAACCTGGGATCATTCTCTATTGGGAATAACCTCCAGCTGGGTGCTCAGCTTGGGTGAGGGCACGCATCCCGAGCCTTCCCAGAGCCTTCCCTCCAGTAATGTCGACCCTCATTCCATATACTGGATCAGGGACGTGCACCTGTCTGAGCCCAAACAGAACGTCCCACCTTGAGTGGTGATATTGATTTTGTCTGCCTTTTTCATCGTTATCAGCAAGGAGTTGTATTGAAGCTCGTGGCAGTCTGATGGAGGATTGTCTCTGTGAAGGTTAATGGCCTCTAGGTCTGTGAAATTAATCCCACATTCATGGTCCACACTTGAAGCTGGGTGGCCCATCCTATGTCATCCCAGGAGGGGCAAGGAGAGACTTGGCTGTGACACCCCTTACTGGTTCTGGACACGAGTGCTTGTTTTCCCCACTCAGTGGCCATTGACTCCTTAAGTCTCTGCGTCTATCACTTGGCAAGCATTAAATGTTAGGCCTGGAGGACAGGACCCCTTTCCTCCAGAATGTAACCTACTTCTGGCAAATTTTTTTTAAACATGGGCAGGCAGCGGAAATTGAACCCGGGTCCTCTGGCATGGCAGGCAAGCATTCTTGCCTGCTGAGCCACCGTGGCCCACCCATTCTGGGAAATATTTCAGAAAGCCTCTCTCAGCCCAAACCATGGCAGTTCGGCCTCTCCTTCACCCTCCATCAGCTGCCCTCTCGAGATTACCTCCCATTACTCAGCCTTCACTCTCAGGCGAATGCATTCTTGTATAAACTCCCTCCGGCATTTATAACCCTGCCTGCCTAAGGTAGTGTTTAAATTTTAAACTTTACCAATGGAAAGCTGCCAACTGCAAACATATCCCCCTGTTTCTGAAAGCTAGTCATAGGGACCTGCCTACCCCTTGACCCCCTAACCCTAAGCCGTAAAAACCCTACCCCCGCCACCTCGGGGCAGCCATTTTTCTCTCTCTCTTGAAGCACTGCTCGGGCAGCTCCACTTCTCCCTGAAATAACGCCTCTGCCTGAACTCTTTTGTCCCATCTCCTTCTTGGTGAGTTTTCGGAGTTTGCCTTTCATCAAACTGTACAGTTTGGGGCTTTAAACCTCCAGTTACGTTCACCACCAATCTGATGGGGCTTGTTGCATCCCCAGTTGGGAACATCAGGACTAGTATAATTATTCCCATTTTTAAATTGGGTCTCAGATCCCTCATCTGTCTTCTTGGGTAAGACTCCTTTGGCCAGGATCACTGTTAATTATGTTAGGTTAAAATACAGAATCCAAACCCCAAATTCAAAAATCCCTTTTACCCTCTCTTTAACGTGATTTTAAAGGGTCTGAAGTTGGAGTTATTTCCTAGGGTTTGGACTGTGTTGTTAGGTACTTATTGTCTAGCTCAGGTATCGGTCATTTCACTCAGGTGTAGTGAGTCCAGCCTTTCTCTGCCGTCTGGATGGCAACGTCCTTCCCAGGCTGGTTGCAGTTTGGACTCTTTGCACAATTTGATGACCCACCTGCTGGGTTGGTGTTGATGGGCAGCAAATTCAAGAGGCGGGGTCTGGACCAGCAGGCCACCGAGCAGAGGACAAGGCCAGTACGTAATTCTTACGGAAGAGGCCCTTTGCAAAGTCAGCTACTGGCACGGTTGGTCTTACAGCAAAACTCTCCTCTGGCTCTGGACCTTGGTCCATGCATAGAGTTGCCTGGTCACTGTGGGGCAGATTTTCCCTTCCCTTTTCTCCTCCACAATCTGAAGGAGAATATACACTCACCCATCTGTGGAGAATAAATGAATTCTCATGATCTTGTAAGAATGGGTGCCCAGCTGAAAAATGATGGGCTGGTGCTGTGGGGAGCTTTTACACTATTCTCTCTCCTTTTGTCTTTGTTTGAAATTTTCTGTTATAAAATGATTTTTATTGCAACCCTTCTCCTACCAACACTTGCTGTCCCCTCGCTGCTTGGCTTTTCCAGTAGCACTCATCACCATCTGGCTTAAATGACTCTGGGTGTCTGTCTTCTTTATTGGCCATTGTCCATCAGGCAGGATTTTTGGTCCATTTCCTTTGGAGTTGCACCCCTGGCACCTGGAGCCAAGCCTGGCCCAGGGAGCTCGAGAAATGCTAAGTGAACGCACTCATCAATGAATGAAGCAAATGAGACTGGAATCAGTGTTTAAACCAACCAGGTAGAAATCTTGAAATAGAAATGTAGAGTCGTTGACATGAAAAAAGGCAGCACATGGAATAAACTCTTCCCAGAACACGGTTGGAGAAACACCACTGATACGGAAAATGACCCTGAGACTCATGCTGAAGGAAGGCAGATAACCCACAGGGGCTGAAGACAAGCAGTGCAGAAAAGTGGGGGCCAAGGCAGCAGACGAGAGAGTAGCTGAGACGGTTCAACTCAAAAGAGTAAGCGATGCAGGCTGAGATGCAAACATGAAAGTAAACGTCACTTGGACACCTGGTGGAGCTGCAAAAGGGCAGGAAATTGGCAATCCCAGCAGCTGCCAGGCAAGCAATACAGGAAACCCGGAGACCCTTAAACCATCCGCAGATACCATGTTCCCTTCGGCTGAAGCCAACTTGTAATTTAACTACTGACTGTGAAATAATAACAATAGCTAATGTAACACAGAGCTAAACTCTCAACAATGACCGAAAGAAGTGGGGCATGGATTCTGTGACTGGAGATACACTAAGATCCCCCCAAGCCATGTACAAAGAGCCTAAAGATACAGGGTAACTTTGGACTTTGTTGGAAGAATGTACAGTTAATTGTATATGTTAAAATTTTAATGGCAAATCCTGAAAGAACAGAGAGAAAATCTATGCATATAATCGAGCATGGAGAAAAGAGGGGGGTGTAGAGAATGCTGTCAATCCAAAAGAAAGCAGAAGAGGAGGGGGGAAAACAAACACAATACATGGGAAGACATCTGTCTCAATATATTAACTGCCATTATAAACAGAAAGAGTCTCCTGTGTTCGAAAGAATGCCATATCTGAAAGAGAATAAACGCTCACCTGACTGTGGAGAAGAAAATAATTTATTCATGATCTTGCAAGAATGGGCACCCAGTCGAAAAATGGCGGCCGATGCACCAAACAATAGAATCCACGGGTAAATATCTCCTAAGCCAAGAATGCAGACCCTCCCCTGTTTCTCCACTGACTGGAAACTCCAGAAGTTACAGCCTATCCAGATAGACTAACTAATTCAAATTTCCCATGGAAGTTTCCTGCCTTTGATTTCACTTCACATTTCAATGATCCTGGCTGTTACTTATTTAAAGTTTGTTTCAACCTATTTTGTGCCAATCTAGGCTTGGGTCAGAGGCTCTCTCCTTCCCTGCCTACATCTGTTAAAAGAGTTGACCAGGTTGGAAAAGAAACAAAATCCAAATTAACACTCCTTACACAAATGACATTTAAAAAAAATGAAATGAAGGTATGGAAAAAGACACTATAAATTCTTTCAAAAAATGTTATTGTCACTGTATTCATATCAGAAAAAGTAGAAAATAGAGAAAACACATTAACAGAGATAGACATTTACAACATAAGAAATGAAAATAAAAGAACAATCTGTCAAGAAAATTGAACCAGAAAAATTGTAAGAAAAATGGAAAGCAAAATTATGGCAGATATTAACTCATATCCATCAGAAACTGATGGAACAGAACAGGCAAAACAGTTAGCAAGACTAATTGAATATTTCAGCAAAAAAAGCAAAGAGTTCTGTTTAATAGAAAACATATGCTATACATATCCCAGACAGCAGCATGGACACTGCAGGGTCCACCCCCACAACACTGAGAACAACAGGGTGGAACCAAGAGAAGCATCTTTCTTGCAGCTCCAGAGAACAGTACGAGGACCACATTCCCAGGTGAGCACAGAGTCAAGAAAAGTACTCGTAACGTGGTGGGTCTTGTGGGGATCTGGCTGCCCCCATGCTTGGCTCACACCCCGGGGCTGACCACTGGCCCTGGTCCAGGGAGCAGGGTTCCTGCCCCACCTTGGGTGGCCTCAGGGACTCGCTATCCTTAACTTGTCCTGGCTGGTGGGGCGAGGCATCGCTGGCCACCAGTGCATTGCCCAGGACCAGGAGGAACTGTGTAAATGGGAGTTGCCAGGCCAGGTGCCTACCTGGTCATGTGCGCTGAGGCCGCAAGTTGTTATCCATGCTTGTGGGTGGATGAGCCCTGCAGGGCAGTTTGCACAGGTCAATCTGTGAATGCTGGGAAAAGGGATTTCTTCTTATCTTTCTTCTTTTTGTGTTCTTTCAGCTCCTGGCACTCAAGGAAAGCTCTGTGATAACACTAACTGGATACAAACTTTGGGAACAGACACCCCAGAGTCCACATTCCACTGATAGCACAGTAAAATATCAAAATATCCAGGTTCAACAAAAGAGACAGGAAGTGATGACCCAGGGACAGGAGTGGACTAGAATGTTAGAAGCTGTCAATGAGGATGGCCAGACCTAGGGCAGGCCAGAGAAAGATTGTTGAAAAATGGTCCTGAATATGCTCAAAGAGCTGAAGATAACATGGTGTCATGGTCAGGTTCATGTGCCAACTTGGCCAGGTGGTAGTACCTGTTTGTCTGGTTGTGCAAATGCTGGCCTGTCTGTTTCAATGAGGACATTTCATAGAATTAAATCATGATCATGTCAACTGCATCCACAGCTGATTCTACCTGTAATCAGCCAAAGGGAAGTGTCTTCTGCAATGATGATGCTCAATCTAATCACTGGAAGCCTTTTAAGGAGGATTCAGAAGAGACAGGCTTCCTTCCTACTTCAGCCGCCAAGCCTCCCCTGTGGAGTTCGTCCAGACCCTCCATTGGAATTGTCAGCTTCACAGCCTGCCCTGCAGATTTTGGACTCTGCATTCCCACGGTCACGTGAGACACTTTTATAAATTTTATATTTGCAAGTGTTTTCTGTGGATTCTGTTTCTCTAGAGAGCCCTAACGAATACCCATGGACAAAAGAACCAAGGGAAATCAGGAAAATGATAGTTGAACCCAAAAAGACTATCAATAGAGAGATGGAAACTATGCAAAGGAGCCAAACAGAGCTGAACAACAAAGTAACAAAAATTAAAAATTCCCTGGCAGGGTTCAACAGCCGACTGGAGTTGGCAGAAACAAGAAACAGAACTTGAAGGTAGGACAGTTGAAATCACTGCATCTGAGGAGCAGAAAGGAGAAAGAATGAAGAAAAGTAAACAAAGTTGATGAACCTGTGGGACACCGTCAAGCAGGCGTCCCAGGAGGGGAAGAGAGAGAGAAAGCAGCAGAGAGAATACTCAAAGAAACAATGGCTGAAGACTTCACACATTTAACAAAAGATAAGTATACACATATCTGAGATGCTAGATGTTCTCCTACGAGGATAAATGCAAAGAGACCAGCACCATGCTATGTGCTAGTCAAACTGGTGAATGCCAAAGAGAAAGAGAGATGCTGAGAGCCACGAGAGAAGCAACGTGTCACATCAAGGGAACTCAACATGACGAAGTGCTGATTCCTCATCAGAAACCATGAGGCACGGAGGCCATGGGATGAGATACTTAAAGTGCTGAAAACAAAAACTGCATTATCTAGGAATTCATTATCCAGTGAAACTGTATTTCAAAAATGAGGGAGAGGTTAAGACAGTTCTAGATAAGAGTTTGGGGAGCACATCACTGCCAGACTGGCCCTACAAGATATCCTAAAGAGAGTGTTGAAGATTGAAAGGAAAGGACAATAGACAATAGGCCAAAGGCCCTGTGAAGAAATAAAGATCTCCAGTGATGGCAACCACACGAGTAAATATAAATTCCAGGGCTATTTTATTTTTGGTTTGTAACACCTCTTTTTTACCTTCTATAGGATTTAAAAGACAAATGGGTTAAATGTAATCATAAATCTGTGGTTTGGATTCATAATGTAATTTGTGGCCAGAACTACCTAAACATGGGGGGAGAGCGAGGTATAGGAAGATAGTTTGTACATGCTATTGAAGTTAAGTTGATATTAAAGCAAATGAGATTATTTAGTCGCCTCATAACTACAAAGAAAATATTAGAGAATATGCAAGCTCACAGAGAAGAAATTAGAGTACAGGTTTCCAGGGGTGGGTGGCAGGAGAGTGTGGCGTTAATGCACAGTGGGTGTAGGGTTTCCGTTTGGGGAGGTGGAAAGTTTCAGTAATGGAAGATGGTGAGGGCACTGCAGTACTGTGAATGAGGTTAATCCCAATGAGCAGTGTGCTTGGGCGTGACTGAGGCAGAAAACTTTTCATTATATGTGCATATGTCCCCACAATTTAAAAATAAAGTAAGAAAGAGCTGTTGAAGAGCCAATGGGCTCCAGCCCATTGCATGGACTCTAACAAGGCAGGAGAAATGGCTCAAAAGGACACTATTGGGAACAATCTTGAAAAAGAACAAAGTTGGAGGACTTACTTCAAAATTTCATATCTTACTACAAAGCTACAGTAATCAAGACATGCGGATAAATGTATAGACCAATGGAATAAAATTGAGAGCCCAGAAATAAATCCTCACATTTACAATCACCTGATTTTTGACAAGAGGGCAGGAGAATTCGTGGAGGTACGAGAGCTGCTGTGGGGAAGCAGAAAGCAGGAAGGACGTTCACGCCACAGCTCCTCCTTTGCCCCTCACCAGGGGCTGCCAACCCAACACCAGGAGAGCTGGTGTGGACAGAGGCAGCTATTGCCCTCTCAGTGTGGACCTCCTTTTGGGAGGAGTGATGCTGAGTGGGTGTCAGGCCCAGCAGACAAAGATGGCGCCAACAACAGGCAGGTGAGTCTTGTCCCTTGCAGATCCCTCAGGAAAGGAGTTGCCTTACTCTCCAGTCTTGGCAACGTCTCAAGTATTACAGCAATTGTTCTCAACTGCATAATTCTGAACAGCAACATACTGTTTGCTGAAGACACATTTGCCAGAAAAAGCCTCAATTAATGCTAGTTTGGGATGCTTATAGAGATCTCTATTTGTTTTTTTAAAAAAGGAGATAAAAGAAATTGAATATAGGTTTACTATTACTTAATAGAGATTGGGCATGTTGAGCATTGTTTTAAACAAGGCTTCAAAGATCACTTCTGAAAGCAAGACGATGGGTAGCTTTTCTGTGGAGAATGCCGAGGCCACACTCCAAACGTAATGCCCTATGTGCAGGTGGCTGCTTGGCTTAGGATGGAGCTGTACCTGGATTCCAGCTGAAACACGTGCATGCTTCTGATGAAGAGGCTCGTCAAGGATTTAAATAGACCTGTTTAATGGAACAGCTTTAGAGTCGGAAAAGTCATTATTTCAGGAGGTAGACTATGGGGACATGTTGGAGTAGGAAGCTCCAGGAATTGGTCCTTCCACCAAAACAACTATTGAGCTGGCAGGAGCAGTCTAAATCAACTATTTTGAAACTCTATTGTCTAGAGGAACACCATGCAGCATCCATGGACAAGTTGGAGGGAAAGGCTAATTTCACCTTCCCTGTAAGAGCCACCATGCCCTGCCCCCAGCCCCATGGCAGGTCGCAGTAGGGACTGCACATGAGGCTCCTGGTTCACTTGGCTGGTGCCAAGCTGGGCTGCAAGGACCTAGTCCTCCAAAATCCAGGGCTTTGGATCAACTACTTCACATTGGTGGGTGGGAGTGGCACCTCTGAGGGTAGCCATTGTTGCAACCCCATTCCAGCAAAAGCAGTAGACTTAGAGAGGTAGCACCTGTATTTTTTTCTCTTTTCTCTTTCTATTCCCTGTTTGAGAGGAAACATTGTTTGGAAAAGTTGCAAATTGATTGCTCCAGCCTTCAACAACAAGATTTAGCAATCCCAGAGGAATGGGATAACTAGCTGTGTTAGTACTCTTTAAGAGAAAAGAACCAAGAGGAGACACCTGTACATTTGAGGTTTATAAAGGTGTCTCATGCAACCGTGGGAATGGAAGAGTCTGAAATCTGCAGGGCAGGCTGTGACGTTGGGGGCTCTGATGCCGTTGAAGGGTCTGTGAACTCCACAGGAAAGGCTGACTGGCCGAAGAAGCGGCAGAAGTCTCACTTCTTCCTTAAAGGCCTCTGAGATTGGATTCTCTCATTGTGGGAGGCACACCTTAGTTGATGGCCGATATGAGCAGCCTCAGATTTAATCAACTGACTGATGATTTAATCAACCACATGTCCTTGCAGCAATGGTCAGGCCAGTGCTCGCCTGACCAGACAGCTGGGCATCATCTCTTGGCCAAGTTGACACCAGAATCCAACTATCACAGTCTACCCCTTGTCAACTTGGCAGCCATACACATCACCTTGAAACATGCTTAATTTCCAAATAGAACACAAATACAAACATGTTTCGCTTAACAATACTCAACTGTCCTGCATACGACCAGAAATACACTAAATATCTCCAGAATAGGGTGTGAATCCTTAGGTAACATTCAGTCTTAAACCTCATAGCCTGTGACTTAAACACTATGACATGAACAATACAACTTATGTCACATGATAAGAGGAAAACAAGATATTTGCTTATGTACAAATGCAAACGTTTTTGTGACAGAACAGAGGAAATGGTCATATAATTACAGTCCTTGTTTCTGTAACTGGTCACATAGCTGTAGTTCATATTTACCACTACCTTCTACCACCCATTCCATGTTCCTTTTACCATCAGCAAGCACGCCAGCTGCCGTGGGTCTTTTCCGGGTAGAGTGACCCAGACCTTCATTCCTGAAGTTTCTGAGCTATTGGGAGTCTTGCCTGGATTTTGTTGTTGCAGTTTTCCATTGACTTAAATCACCCAGCATGGTAGTACTAAGAGTTGCGGGGATCGCCTGTATTCCAGGAAAACTCTTATTTACCTCCATTGTGTATTTGCAGTCCTATTTACCCTTGATAGTCAGGACCAGTCACCTCAGACAGAACAGTAATCCCCATCTGTGCTGTTGATTCAGTGGCATCAGAAGCCCAAAGTGACCAGATGGCAGCCTTAACTTCCAGTTGATTGGAATCATTGTTATTTCTCCTGGTAGGAGCACTCCTTCTTCTGGAACTAAGACCTGTAGACCTGCAGAGCTCATGGTCACGTGGACAGGATGCAAAAATTTTCTTGGTGCATCACTAGGGGTGATAGTGAGTGGTACTCCCATTTCCACCCTTGATTCCTGGACCCATGGATCCTGGCTACGGGAGAAACAGCACCTTACAGTGGATGCTGATTCAGAGTATACACAGCCTCCTAGGGAACACTGCCCCAGCCCTGCAAGGTATTGCCACCTAGTTGGCACAGTAACTGAGTCTTCAAAAGGCCATTCCCCCATTGTATCAACCCAGCTGCAACTGGATGTTGAGGGACATGGTAAGACCAGAGAATTTCGTGAGCATGTGTCATTCCTGTACTTCATTTGCTCTAAAGTGGGTTGCTTGATGAGAAGCAATGCTACATGGATACCATGACGATGGATAAGGCATTCTGTAAGCCCATGGATGGTGGTTTTGGCAGAAGTACTATGTGCAGGGAAGCAAACCCATGTCCCGAGTATGTGTCCACTCAAGTTAGAACAAATCGCTGCCCGTTCCATGAAGGGCGTGGTCCAGTGTAATCAACCTGCTACCAGGTAGCAGGCTGATCACCTTGGGGAATGCCACCATATCGGGGGCTGAGTGTGGGTCTCTGCTGCTGGTAGATCAGGCACTCAGTCCATGTTGCTGAGCCCATTCATAACCTCCATCCCTACCACCATGACCACATTGTTCATGAGCCCATTGGGCAATGACAGGAGTAACTGAAGAAAGAGGATGATTTGTATCCACAGGATGGGTCGTCTTATCCACTTGATTATTAAAACTTTCCTCTGCTGATGTCACCCTCTGGTGAACATTCACATGATTCACAAATATCTTCATGTTTTTAGCCCACTCAGAAAGGTCTATCCACATACCTCTTCCCCAGACCTCTTTGTCACCAATTTTCCAATCATGCTCCTTCTAAGTCCCTGACCATCCAGCCAAACCATTAGCAACAGCCCATGAGTCAGTATACAAATGCACCTCTGGCCAGGTCTCCTTCAAAGCAAAATGAACAACCAGGTGCACTGCTCGAAGATGTCGATTCCAATTACACATTCTGGACCCAGGGAAATGACCACAGAACAGGTCCAGGAATGCATTGGACCCACGGTGAGATGGACCTAAGCTAAACTCCATCGATCACCTGACGTCCATAAACCTCCACTCTGACTGGTGGGCCAGAATGACATTTTGGGTGTCCTCGAATTAGAGTCACTTTTGACCCAGTGTCCAATAATCCCCCAAATATCTGATCATTTCCTTTTCCCCAGCACACTGTTACCCTGATAAAAAGCTGTCGGTCTCCTTGGGGAAGGCTGGAGAAAGGTTAACAGTGTAAATTTGGGGCAGTGTAAAAGGGCCCCTCCCCAAGGGTTTCCAGACCTCCCCTCATTTGAGGGGCTCTGGGTCTCTAAACTGTCTCAAGTCTGGGAATTGATTAAGGGGCCATGACTCTTTTTTGTAATTCATGTTAGACTTCTCTTCACTTGACCTAGAATTCTTCTGCTCATACAGCGCAAACAAAAATTTAGTAGACTGCCCATCTATTGTACTTCTAGGTACCCCATGATCTACTAGCCAATGCCACAAATCTCTGAAAGTCAGATTATTTTGACTGCTGCTTTGAGTCTGCTGTCCATTATGGTGGCCACACCCACCTTGGCTATAGTGATTAAATTTCACCATGTGGCGTCTGCCAACTTGGGATCTGGTCATCCTCATTGTGTTTAAGGATTCCAGTTGAGTGACAGCAGTTCCCACAGTAATATCTGACCTACAGAGAAGGGTGACTACAGAGCTCTGTAGGGATAATGGAGCTAGTCTCACAAATTTATTTCTCAAGGTTCTGGTGAAAGGTGTGTCCCCTGGGCATTCCTGGGGTGTGTGAGCAGGTCTTCCATGGTAAATCTGCTCTAATAGTCCCATCTCTCTAAGCCTCTGGATCCTCTCATCTACATTACACCAGGGCAGTTCTGGCATTTCAACCTCAGGTAATGTCAGCCACCTTTTGATTCATGTTTCAGCCAACCACCCAAACAAACTTCCACCATTATCCCACACCCTTAATATCCATTCCCACATATATTCCCCCAATTTGTGTCTATATAGATTGGAAAACTCATGCAGTTCTTTTGGTATAGCATACCTCTTCATGGGTCATACTTTGTACCTCACCTTTCAGGGTCTGTTGGGACTTCAGTCTAGTTATAGGCTTGAAGAAAAGAGGGGTGATTGGGGTGGGTCATGAAAATAAAGAAATGTGTCTTTCCAGCCAATTACCTCAGGACATTCCATTGCAGTTTCATCTGGTGAAACAGGATTTGTCACTCCAGACAGAGGAGAGAGGGCTGTTTCCACAGGGGAGGTGGTTATAGGGTTAGCGGGCAGTGAAGGGTTAATCTCATTAGGTGGAGGTCGGATGGCAGACTCCCCTGAGGAGACTGGAGGCAGGGAAGCTGTTTCTTCAAGGCAGGTAGAAGATGAGAAGCTCTTTCCTCAGGGCAGTCCATTTCAAGTCTAGCTAGCAAAGGCTCAGCAGATTCCAGTGATCCAGTCTTCCCATTGCCATCATTATGAAGCCATATATCATCATCCTACATTTCAGGATCCCATTCTTTTTCAACCAAAGCCCTTACTTTAACAGTAGGCATCCTGCAAGGTTGAGATTTTAGCTTACATTGTAAACCTGCTACTCACACAATGAGGCTCTGCATCTGTTTTTCAGAGATCTCAAGTCTGCAACCACAAGAAATAAGGTTTTCCTTCAGGGCACACTTGGAAACTGTTACATCATTCATACAGCACTAAAGTTTAGAATTCAAAGCCTTTAGCTCATTCCTTTCCCTCATCACTGTATCCAGGATATCTAATAGCAACCAGTCAACATCATTTTACCTCTAATTCTACAAAACTCTGTAAAGGTGTCAAAAACATTCTCACCCAGAGCCTTGCCTCATATAAGCATACAATTAACAGAATCTAATGGATATTTTGAGTATCTCTTTTGCCAACTCACCCCATGGACTGTCAGTGCTATCTTGATTATTGGAAACAGAGTAATTAGTGCCTCTGAGTCTAGTCACAGTAGAAACCCAATTCTAAAAACTCATTTTTAAGATTCTGTTTCTCAAGAACCACTCCTTATACCAAGCTGTGTTAGTCAGAGTTCTCTAGAGAAACAGAAACAACAGGTGAGATCTGTAAATATGATATTTATAAACGTTTCTCATGAAACCATCAGAATAGAAGAGTCCAAAATCTGTAGGGCAGACTGTGAGACTGGAGGCTCCATTGAAAGGTCTGGATGAATTCCACAAGAGAGGCTCATTGACTGAAGAAGAAGTGAAACAGTCTCTCTGCTTCCTTAAAAGCCTTCAGTTGATGAGATCATCTCATTGTGGCAGGCTCTCCTTAGTTGATCACAGGTGTAATCAGCCACAGATGCAATCAACTCACCGATGATTTAATCAACCGGACACAAAATATCCTAGCAGCAATGGTCAGGCCAATGCATGTCTGAACAGACAACTGGGCATAATCATTTGGCCAAGTTGACACTAGAACCTAACCAGCACACTAGATTTTCAGAGTTATAACAAGATAATACTCAGAAGATTGGGTGCTCAACAAAAAATTACAAAACACAAAGAAACAGGAAAGTATGGCCCATTTTTCAGGAAAAAGAGAATTTGCCAGAAACCATCCTTGAGGAGGCTCAAACCTTGGGACAATTGGCGAAAGACTTTAAATCAGCAGCCTTAAATATGTTGAACAAGCTAAAGGAATCATTATACGAAGAACTAGAGAAAAAAAGGAAACATTGTCTGAACAAAATAAAGAGCTGGAAATTGTAAAAAGGATTCAAACAGATATATTGGAAGTGCAGTACAATAATTGAGATGGAAAATGCATTAGATAGATTCAACAGCAGATTCAAACTGCTGAGAAGAAAAAATGAGCAAAAATGAAGGCAAGACCATTGAAATTATGCAGTGTGAAGAGCACAAAGAAAAATAATGAAGAACGATGAACAGAGCCTTGGGGAGGTGCAGCAAAACATCAAGTGTAATATTCATATGCACATCTTGGAGTTCCAGAAGAACATGAGAGAGAGAAATGGGCAGAAAATGTATTTGAAGAAATAATGACCAAAAACCTCCTCTGTCACATAGCCATGCACTTGGGGGCCTCTCCCTTCTCTTTCAGGTTCCGTTCACCTTCATTTTCTTGCTTCCTGGGGCTATTTTCTCCTATCTGTCTAAATTTCATTCTGTTTATAAAGGACTCCACTAATAGGATTAAGACAATATCCTGTTGAGGTGGCCACACCTTAGCTGAAGTCACTTCATCAAATGGTCTTACTTACTTGGATTCACACCCACGGGAATGGATTAAGTTTAAGAACATGGTTTTCTGGCTCCAAACCAGAAATACAATACAAAGAGAATTAGGATATATCCTGAGATGAATGAAAACAAAAACACAACATACCAAAAACTAGTGGGATGCAAAGAAAGCAGTGGCAGAAGTAATATTTCCCTATATTAGAAATGAAGAAAGATGAGAAATCAATATCATAACCTCACACCAAAGAAGCTAATAAGAAGAGCAAACTAAAACCAAACTTAGTAGAAGGAAGGAAATAGTAAATATCAGAGCAGAGATCAATGAAATCGTGCCAGTTTGAAAGCATTATGCACCCTAGAAAAGCCATGTTTTAATCCTAATCATTCTTGTGGGGGCAACCATTTCTTTTAATCCCTATTCAATAATATAGGTTGGTAACTTGATTAGGTTATCTCCATGGAGATGTGACTCACTCAATTTTGGGTATTAACCTTTGATTAGAAGGAGATGTGACTCCACCCATTCCAGGTGGGTCTTGATTAGTTTACTGGAATCCTTTAAAAGAGGAAGCATTTTGGTGAAAGCTTCAGAACATCAGAGCATCAGAGCCAGGACAGAGCCCACGCAGCCAGAGACCTTTGAAGATGAGGAAGGAAAACACCCCTGGGGTTGCTTCATGAAGCAAGAGGCCTGGAGAGAGAGGGAGAAAGCTAGCAGACATCACCATGTTTGCCATGTGCCTTTCCAGTTGAGAGAGAAACCCTGAACATCAATGGCCTTCCTTGAGTGAGGGTAACCTCTTGTTGGTGCCTTAATTTGGACATTTTTATGGACTTGCTTTAATTAGGACATTCTCACAGCCTTAGAACTATAAACTTGCAGATTAATAAACTCCCCCTTTTAAAAGCTATTCTGTTTCTGGTATTGCATTCTGACTGCTAGCAAACCAGAACATCAATAAAAATAAAAAACAATATAGAGAGCCCCAAAAAGTGGTTTTTTTAAAAGATCAATAAAATAAACAAATATCTAGCAAGACTGACAAAGAAAAAGAGAGAGAACACAAACAATTAAAATCAGGAAGCAAAATGGGAACATTGTCACCAGCATCACAGAAATAAAAAGGATTATTAAAGGATACTGTAAACAGTTATATGCCAACAAATTATAAAACCTGGAAGAAATGGACAAATTATTAGAAAAGTCAGATTACGCAATCCTATACAAGAAGAAATAGACAAACCCAATAAATCTATAAAACCTCCCAACAAAGAAAAGTCCAGGAATTGATGGTGTCTCTGCTGAATTCTACCAAATATTTAAAAATTTAACAACAATCCTTCTTAAGTTCTTACAAAAATTAGAAAAAGAGGGATTACTTCCTTACTCATTCTATGAGGCCTGAATTACCCTGACAACAATGCCAGAAAAAGCACAAGAAAAGAAAATTATGGACTAATAGCCCTTTTGAATGGAGATGCTGAAATCCTGGCAAACTAGATTCAACAGTGTATTAAAAGGATTAAAAACTATGACCAAGTGAGATTTATTCCAGGAATGCAAGGATAGTTCAACATAGCAAAATTAATCAAGGTAATACAACACATTAATAGAACGAAGGCAAGAATCCACACAATAATCTCAATTAATGCAGAAAAGACATTTGACAAATTTCAACATCCTTTTATGATAAAACACTCAGAAAATTGGGAATAGAAAGGAAATTACTCAACATGATAAATTGAGTAATTTTCACAAATGAAAAGTCCACAGCAAATATCATACTCAAAGTTCATATACTGAAAGCTGTCCCCCCAAGATCAAGAACAAGACAAGAGTGCTATTGTCATTATTGTTATTCAATATTTTTACTGGAAGTTATAGCCAGGCCAACCAGACAAGAGGAAAAAAGGCATTCAAATTGGAAAAGAAGATGTCAAATTATCTCTATTTGTATAGAAAATTGCAAAGAATCCACATGAAAGCAACAGGAACTAGTAAGTGAATTCAGTAAAGTTGCAGGATATAAAGTAAACACATAGAAATCATTTGGGTTTCTATACACCATTAATGAACAATTTGAAAAGGATAAAAAAAAATTCCATTTTTAATGGTCTCTGAAGGAAAACAATACATAGATACAAATTTAACCAAGGAGGCTAAAGACTTGTACTCTGAAAACTAAAGAACATTGCTGAAAGAAATTAAGGAAGACCTAAATAAACAGAAAGATATCTCATGTTCATGGACTGGAAGACAATATTGTTAAAATGTCAGTACTGCCTGAAGTGATTTACAAATTCAATGCAATCCCTATTGAAATTCCAGCAGTCTTTTTTTCAGAAATAAAAAACTTATCCTCAAATTCATATGGAATTGCAAGGGACTCCAAATAGCCAAAATAATCTTGAAAAAGAACAAATTTGTAGGACTTACACTTCATGATTTCAAAACTTACTACCACTCTACAGTAATTAAAACAGTGTGGTACTGAGACAATGATACACTATAGACCAATGGATAAAATGACAGTCCAGATATAAATCCACACATCTATGGCCACTTGATTTTCTATAAGGGTTCCAAGTCCATTCAGTGGAAGCATGGTCTCTTCCACAAATGGTGCTGGGACAACCATAAGTCCATATGCAAAAGAACAAATGGGGACCCCTATCTCTCACTATATACAAAAATTAATTCAAAATCAATAATTACCTAAATATAAGAGTGATACTATAAAATTCTTACCAGAAAATATAGGAAACACAATTGCCAAAAGATGGAAGTGTACATCAACCAATGAATGGATAAACAAAATGTGATATATACATATTATAGAATATTATGCAGAGGCAAGGAGGAATGTCCTGGAGCACCTGACCATATGGATGAACCTTGAGGGCATCATGTTAAGTGAAATGTCGGAAACAGAAGGGTAAATATTGTATTATCTCACTAATATAAACTGATTATAATATGTAAACTCATGGAGATAGATTCTAGAGAATAAGTTACCAGGAGACAGAATGAGGGTAGAGGATGGGGTGGGGACACCTAATTTTTGCAGAAATGTTAATTAGGTTGGATTTTCTATTGTGAAAAATAGCATACATATAAAAAAGCAATAAATTACAAAGCTCACCGAGACAATTAATTGTAGAACAGATTTCAGAGTTTTGAATAGGTTACAATTCCACAATTTTAGGTTTTTATTTTTACTGCTCCAAGACACTGGAGATTAAAAGAAGTATCAATATAATGATTCAGCAATCATACTCTTTTGTTAAGTCCTATCTTCTTTGTTATAACTTCATCTTTTCTTCTGATCTTTCTCCCAACCTTGAGGGGCATTTGGGCTATGTCCATTCTAACTTTTCATGTTGGAAAGGGCTGTTAATAATATGAGATAGGTGGATGGAACTAGTTGATGTTGTGGAGAGACTGGTCCCTCTGGGTTCAGGACTTGTCTGCCCTAGAAACCATCTGGAAGTTGAAGGTTTCTGGAAAATAATCATAGTGCATGGAATCTTTGTAGAATCTCAGATAAAGTCCTAGGTGTTCTTTAGGGTTGGAAGAATGGTTTTGGTTGGGGTTTGGCCAACTGTGATAAGTAACAATGTCTATCTGAAGCATGCATTAGAGTAGCATCCAGAGTAGCCTCTCGACTCTATTTGAACTCTCTGCCACTGATACCTTATTTGTTTCAATTATTTTCCCCCATTTGGTCAGGAAGGCGTTGCATGGTAGCAGGATGAGGCTAATCCCAGGGAGTCATATCCCACCTTGACAGGGAGACTTTCATTCCCAGATGTCATGCCCCATGTAGAAGGGAGGGTAATGATTTCACTTGTAGAGCTGGGCTTAGAGAGGGAGAGGCCAGATCTGAGCAACAAAAGAGGTCCTCTGTCAGTAACTCTTAGCCATAACCATAGGTAAGCTAAGCTTCTCCACTATATAAATAAGCTTCACAAGAGCAAGCCTCAAGATCAAGGGCTTGGCCTATTGGACTTGGGAGTCCCTAATATTTGAGACAGTATCAGAGATTTCCCTCATGGTAAAGTTTAATAGTTGCGTATTTTTTCTCCAGTCTCTCAAGGGACTTTGCCAATACTTTAAAAATATATATTTTCACTGAGAAATCTTCACACACACATTCCATACCTGGTGCACTACCAATGGCTCACAGTATCGTCACACACCATGATCATTTCTTAGAACATTTGCATCACTCCAGAAAAAGAAATAAAAAGAAAAAAGAAAAACTCACACATCCTATACTCCTCACCCCTCCCTCTCATTGACCACTAGTATTTCCATCTATCCAATTTATCTTACACTTTGTCCCCCCATTATTTATTTTATGCATATTTTTTACTCATCTCTCCATACCCTGATAAAAGGAGCATCAGACACAAGATTTTCACAATCACACAGTCACACTGTCAAAGCGATATCATTACACAATCGTCTTCAAGAATTGAGGCTACTGGAACACAACTCACCAGTTTCAGGTACTCCCCTCCAGCCACTCCAATACACCATAAACTAAAAACGGATATCTATATAATGCATAAGAATAACCTCCAGGATAACCTCTTGACTCTGTTTGAAATCTCTCAGCCACTGAGACTTTATTTTGTCTCATTTCTCTCCTCTCCCTTTTCACAAAGAAGGCTTTCTCAGTTCCTTGGTGCTGTGTCTTGGCTCATCGCCGGATTTCTGTCCCACATTGCCAGAGAGATTTTTCACCCCTGGGAGTCATGTCCCACGTAGGAAGGAGGGCAGTGAGTTTACTTGCTAAGTTAGTTTAGAAAAAGGGGCCACATCTGAGCCACAGAAAAGGTTCTCTGGGAGTGACTCTTAGGTCTAATTTTAAGTAGACTTAGTCTGTTCTTTGCAGGAATAAGTTTCATAGGGGTGAACCCCAAGATCTAGGGCTCGGCCTATTAATTTGGTTGTCCCCACTGCTTGTGAAAATATCAGAAATTCTCCAAATGGGGAAATTGAATATTTCCTTCTTCCTCCCCAGCCTCCCAAGGGTTTTTAATACTTTTTAAATTATCTGCTCAACATACTCTGGAATGTATCCAGGCCTTACATCAAGCTATATAGTATTACAAGCCCTCATTCCCATTCTGGGCTCCCTGTGTTTGGGTTGTTTAAATGATCTCTCCAGACAGGTTGACTTAGATTATGTGCTACAGAAAATTTAGGTTCTGGATAGAAAAAAAATCCCTCTCTTCCATTGGTCTCATAGAGTAGGTGAAATTCTAAAACACAGACTATGTCTTCTTTACCCGTATTCTGATTAACCTTAGTCTCAACCCAATAGGCTTTGTCTGTATCTCTAATTGAAGGCTGATCTCTTTTTTCAATGTCTTTAACAGTTGTTTTATGTGGCAATGCTGATCTTCATTATTGTAGAACTCCTACTCTGAGTGTTGGCTGTCACACAGATACTGAAAGTTCTAGACAAATACCAGGTTTTGTATATATAGCACATCATCTCAAAATCTAAAAATAACAATTACCACTCCAGATGAAATGGGACTGCTATAAGAGTTTATAATCTAGGCCACAACTTTCTTATAAGTATTTTCTAAATGAGACCATACAATATTTGCTCTTTTGTTTCTGGCTTATTTTGCATCACATAATGTCCCACAGTTTCTTTCACAACGTTGCATGCCTCATGACTTCATTCCTTTTCTGTAGCAGCACAATATTTGATGATATGTGTACACCACAGTTCACCACTCTTTCTCAGTGAGTGCATCCTTCAACCACCAGCCAAATGGATGACGATCCATTTGGGCGTCATGTATAATGTGTGTTTTAGTTTATAATCTGCTGGAATGCAATACAGTAGAAGCAGAATAGCTTTTAAAAAGAGGAATTTATTAAGTTGCAAGTTTACTGTTCTATGGCCATGAAAATGTCCAAATTAAGGCATCCAGGAAAAGATACCTCAGTTCAAGAAGGCCGATGATGTTCAGGGTTTCTTTCTCAACTGGAAAGGCACATGGTGATGTCTGCTAGCTTTCTCTCCTCATTTCATAAGGCTTCCCCGGGGGCGTTTTCCTTCTTCACCTCCAAAGGTCTCTGGCTGCCTGGGCTCTGTTGGCTCTGAAGCCTTTTCCAAAATGGCTTCCTCTTAAAGGGCTCCAGTAAGCAACTCCACCTTGAATGGGTGGAGACACATCTCCATGGAAACCACCTAATCAAAAGGTCCCACCCACAATTGGCTGAGCCACATCTCCACGGAAACAATGAAAAAGATCTTATCCAGCAATATTGGATGAGGATTAACAAGCATGGCTTTTCTGGGGTCCACAACAGTTTCAAACTAGCACAGTGGGTCATAAAGGGTATGGGATTTTTTTTTTGAGTTATGAAAATATTCTATAATTGTGGTGATGAATGCACAACTATGTGATCATACTGTGAGCCACTGACTGTATACTTTGGGTGGATAGTATGGTGTGTGAATATATCTCAATAAAACTGCCCCCCCAAAAATATAGGGAAATATCTTCGGGACCTTGAATTAAGCAATGGATTTTTAGATTTTACACCAAAAGTACAAGCAGCAAAAGAAAAACAGAAAGGAAAAAGTTGAAAACTTTTGTTTATCAAAAGGCATTGTGAAGAAAGTGAAAAGACAACTTACAGAATAGGGGAAAATATTTAGGAAGCATATTCTGATAAGGGTTTAATATCTAGAATATATAAAGAACTCCTACAACTCAACAACAAAAAGATAACCCGATTAAAAAGTGGTCCAATGATTTGAATAGATATTTCTCCAAAGAATATAAACAAACGGCCAATAGGTATACAAAGAGTTGGCTCATCATTGTTAACCATAAAAGATATGTGAATTAAGACAACAATAAGATACCACTTATACTCAGCAGGGTATCTGGTATTAAAATATCTGAAATGAGTGTTAGTGAGGACATGAAGGGGTGGGACCCTCGTGCATCCTGGGTGGCATGTGATGTGGTGCTGCTGCTGTGGGAAGCGGTGCAGCACGTCCTCGGAAGGGTAAACCCAATTCCCCGTGACCTGTCCACTCCACCACCGGGTGTACACGCCAGAGAATTGGAAGCAGGGGCTCGAACAGATATTTTTACACCAACGTTCGTTGCAGCTTTATTCACAAGGGCAAAGGTGGAGGCAATCTCATTGTCTGCAAACAGATGAATAGATAAACAAAATGTGTTTATCCTCCCGTGGGAATCCTAGCAGCTGTGGAGGAAACGCAGTGCTGGTGCGTGGGTGAGCTTGCAGGGTCACGTTGAGTGAGATAAGCCGGACACAAAAGGACCAGCGCTGTATGATTTCACTCATATGAAATACTTAGCATTAGCATGCTCACAGAGAGGAAGGGTGCAGAGTTATTTCTAACCGTGTATGAGTTTTGGTTTGGGATGATGAAAATTGTCTGGAAATAGAATGTGGTGAAAGTTACATAATATTGTCAGTGAACTGTTAACTTAAAATGGTTTAATCTCCCAAATTAAGTTTTTTAAAGTACTTCTTTTTCAAAGAAATGTGCTTTCCATATTATGTGGCATTCTGTTTTTTGTTTAAATCAACCTCTTAATTTACAGATAACTGGAAATCCACATGCAGTTGTAATAGAGTAGAGAGACTTTTTTCTCCGGAAGTTACCATGTTGCCAAACACAGGTGCGCGGCCTGCAGCCCCTTTCGGGACCACCGTGTCTCCCGCGCAGGTGCGGCCCCTCTGCGGTGAGTGCAGAGCCCCCCCGCCCCGGCCCCAGCCCTGCGCGACCACTAATCCGACCACTTCTGGAACTGTTGCTTCAAAGCGTTACCTAAATGGAAGGCAGAGTGCGGAGCCTGTTTGGACTGGCTTTTTCCAGAGGCCGAGCTGAGCGGGAGCCGGCGAGGAGTGAAAGTGGTGCGGCTGGACGGTCCCTTAACCAGCCCCCCCGCTGACGCCCCAGGAGCACCTTCCGGTTTGGGTTGTGACAGAAAAGCTGCTGGGAACATTCACGTGCAGGGTTTGCGTGTACTCGCCGGCGCCCTCCAGGCCCAGAGCCCTGGGGTCCCCGGCTCTCCAGGACGGAGCGTCCGGCTGGGTCGGCCTGGCTGGTGCGCTGCGGCCAGAGGGTGGGGGCAGGCGGCGCCTAGGCCTAGCTGGGCCTGCGAGGGGCCAGTAGGGAGCAGAGCAGGTGAGTGCGGGGCCGGCAGAGAGGGGACAGCAGTACGGGTGGCCCCCGGGGGTCCGCTGGGGTGCGGGCGCCGCAGGCTCTGGGGGCAGCCCCTCCCAGCTGCGTGTCTGGGTTCGGTCCATGGAGTGCAAACCCCAGCTCTGGAGCGAGCCTTGGGCAAGCTACTCCACCCCAGTTTCCTCACCTGTAAAATGGGGTAATGATTGCCCCCCCCACCCCCAGACTGCTGTGAGGATGACCGGGGTGCGGTGAGGGCAGATGGCGTGTCCCTGGGGAGCCGCACATGCAGTAGGAGTGCGCGGCCCCTGTTGGGAGGCACTGTCATAGTATCACACACAGCATTATTTTTGATCAGGGAACCTACTTCACAGCCAATGAAGAATGGAATGGGCACATGCGCGTGGAATTCTCTGGTCTCAGAAGCAGCTAGACTGATGGGATGGTGGGATGGCCTTTTGAAGACTCAATTATGGTGCCAACTGGGTGGCAATGCCTTGCAGGGATTGAGCAGTGCTTTCCAGGAGGCTGTGTATGTCCTGAATCAGTGTCCACTCTATGGTGCTGTTTCTCCCATGGCCAGGTGTAGTTGTTTGTTAATTGCCAGAGTACAATATACCAGAAATAGAACTGCTTTTAAAAAGGGAATTTAATAGTTATAAGTTTATAGTTCTCAGGCTGTGAAAATCTCCAAACTAAGGCACCAAAAAGAGGTTACTTTCCCTTAAGAAAGGCTGATGCCATCCGGAACACCTCTGTCAGCTGGGAAGGCACGTGGCTGGCATCTGCTGGTCCCTTGCTCCTGGGTTCCATTGCTTCCAGCTTCTGATGCCAGTGGTTTCCTCTCTATGCATCTGTGGGCCTTCACTTAGCTCCTCTGGGACACAACTCTGGATTCTGGCTTACTTAGCATCTCATAGGAATGTACATGGCCTCTTCTGCTGGGCTCTATCCATGTCTCTGTTCTCTCTGTTGGCATTTCAAGCATTTCCAAATATCCGTATCTCTGTCAGTTCTGAAGCAACTGTTCTCCAAGTGTCTGCATCAGAGGTTTCCTCAAAGTGTTTCCCCTTTTAAAGTGCTCCAGCAAACTAATCAAGACCCACCTTGAATGGGTGGAGTCATATCTCCATCTCATCAAAAGGCCACACCCACATTTGGGTGTGTCACATCTCCATGAAGATCAAAATTTCTGACCTGCACTATTCAATCAGATTAAAAGCAGCAGCTGCTCCCACAAGATTGGATCAGGATTAAAACACGGGTTTTCTGGGGTGCATAATAATTTCAAACTGGCACACCAGGATTCATGGGTCCAGGAATGAAGGGGTGGAAATGAGTGACACCACTTACCATTACTCCTAGTGATCCACTAGAGAAATTTTTGCATCCTGTCCAGCCAAACTGAAGTTCTGCTGGTCTATTGGTCTTACCCAAAAGAAAAAGTGCTTCCATAAGGTGACAACCATGATTCCATTGGACTGAAAGGTAGGATTGCCATCTGGCCATTTTGGGTTCCTCATGCCTCTCGATTAACAGGCAAAGAATGGAATTACTGAGCTGGTTGGGGTGATTGATCCTGACTATCAAAGAGAAATAGAATAGGTGGAGGTGGTGGTAGAGGTGATGGTGGTGGTGGTGG
>PVIY010026504.1:0-35338 GCA_004026745.1 Myrmecophaga tridactyla
CAAAGGCCTCGGCTGAACTGCGAGTGCTGAGATGAGGTATGCCGAGCTGCTTGGGCTGTGCTACGTTGTGCTCTCTCATTTAAGCACCAGCCAGTTAAGTCAAATGTCATTCATTGCAGCAGGTCCGCCTCCTAGCCCACTGCAGATGTAAATCAGCAACAGATGAGGTTCCCGTCCTATTGGCTCATGTCCACAGCAACAGAACTAGGTACCTTCACCTGGCCAAGTTGACAACTAAATCTAACTACCACACATGGTGTATCTAGTTGTTAAAAAAAAAAAAAAAAGCACTATACTTTAGCGCATGAGCAGTTGGCACACTGAATAGAGGTGTCTGAGACATCCAAGCAGTGGGTGTAAATAGTGTCTTAAATTGTCTTAAAGCACTTAGTACATTTTAAAAGCATTCATATATATGTACATTTTGGTGTTCCTCACAGACCTTAGGTTTAGTCAGCCTTGGTCCCATGCTTTAGATACTTATGTCTTAATAGAAATAAATGAGTAGGCATTATTAGCTAAGTGGGGGCGGGGGGAAGAGCATGTGCAAAAACCCTGTGGCAGTAGAAAATAGGATAAGTTTCAGGGATTGAAAGAAAAAGCCAGTGTAGCTGGAGCAGGGAGAGCAAGAGGAAGTGTGTAGGAAGAGGCTGGAAAGAAGCAGAGGCCAGACTGCACAGATTCCATGAGGTTTTCTTTATCCTAAGAGCATCGGGATACTGTTGTAGGATATTTTGCAAGTGGGGTTGGAGTAGAGTTTGGAAGGTATGATTAGATTTGCTCTGTGGGGAGGAGCTTTGGGGAGGCCAGATGGATGAGGGTAGGCATGTAAAGTAGACTGTGTACAAGTTGATGACATCTTGGACTAGGATGGTAGTGATGGAGGGAAGTAGATGCTTTTAGGAGGTGCAGTTGACTGGACTTGGTAGTAGTTTAATATGGTGGGTAAGGGCCAAGGATGAGTCCTAGGTTTCTGGCTTCCATGCTGGGATGGTTGGTTAAATTGAACACTGAGCTAGGGCGCTCTGGGCGAGATCCATGGTTGTGATGAGGACGAGCATGAGCAGTTGGAGGTGTCTTTGAGACATCCAAGAAGTGGGTGTAAATAGTGTCTTAAATTGTCTTAAAGCACTTAGTACATTTTAAAAGCATTCATATATATGTACATTTTGGTGTTCCTCACAGACCTTAGGTTTGGTCAGCCTTGGTCCCATGCTTTAGATGAGGACACTGGGTTTTAGAGTTAACTTGATTTCTCAGGGTCCTACAACTAATTATTCATAAGTGTGGTCTCAAAGCCAGATTCTGTGACTTCTAATTTAGGAGTCTCCCCACAACATTATCAGGTCTTATTTCTGTGGTGGATGACTCCTCTCCATCTTAAATTGATTCTTATCAGCTGTGGTCCTTGAAGATGACTTTCTTAATTTCCCTTTGGAAACTGGATCCTCTTGCTGCCTAAGGCACTACAAGGAAGAGGAGACTTAGTTCTGTGTCTTCCCAGTTGAGGAGTGCACCAGAAGTCCCCAGGTCTCCTCTGACTAAGTTTGATTCAAGGCATCTCTGGGTATTTCAGGAGCTAATGTCTCTCCGTCTGGCCCTCTGGAAGACCCAGTAGAATCTGTGGCTGAATATCTGCTTCAGTGGTCGAACATGGCCAAAGAGGAGGAATCACACCAAAACTGGGCCCTGCTTTGCGTAGTGGTGAGTGTTTCTCTCCACCTGCAGCAGCTGATACTCAGCAGGCACTTGATTCCTCTGTTTTCTGCACTGCTTCTCTGAAGGCAGTGGGGAGACCCCTGTCCTGACGTAACGGCAAGACAGAATTGTTTTTCTCAGCCTGGCACCCTCTGCTCAGGGGCTGGGCCTTTGCTCTTTCTCAGGCCAGTTGCTTTCTGGGTAGGACTCACTTTTTCTTCTGCCCTTAGTCAGCAGAAAATGTTTTCATCCCTTCACGTGCTTACAGGGTGCATCCTGCTCTGCTGCATCCCCTCACTGCCTCCCTGCTTTGAGGTTTACCAGAGTCCTTCAGATGACTCTCTGTCCTTGCTCCCCCTTCTTCTCGTCCTCCACGAATTTAGACACTCCTTGGCAAGGTGTTCTGTGCTGACCACTGGAAAACTGTGATTTTAGCAGAGCCGGTGGTCAGGCCCTCGTCTCCCTCTGTGACGCAGGTCCTCACAGCATACAGCCCAGAATAGCCTCAGCTTTGCTTTTCTTCCAGCCGCACTATCACTTTGTGAACTGGGATCTAATTTGTTGTCCACTGTCCAGTCTCTCAGCCAGTACAGCTTTCTTTGCCTATGAAATATTTATAATCACAGATTATGTTTCTCTGTGAGTATAAACCTGCTTTTGGCTTTTGTTTTTTTTCCTTTTTGTGCCCTTAAGGAGCTGCCTTTTACAGGTTAAAGAGCCTCATCTCTCTAAGTTCAGATTTCATTGCAATGTTTTTTGCTGAAACGTTCAGTTCTACCCAAGTTCTGACTCCTTTTGTTAGTCCACTGCTAAGAAATGTAGTGGAAGGTGCTCTAGATTGGTGATTGGAAGACTTGGGTTCCAGCTCTGACCTGCTGTTAACTAGTTGTGTGACTTTGGGTATGCCACAGCTGCTCCAGATTGCTGGGGGCTTGGTGCCTGAGGGCTTAGTGCCCAGGAGGCCTGGCTGGTGGGTGTGACTCCCGAGTTACCAGTTGTGGCCACTGACCACAGCCCTCACCCCAGACACCTTCACCTGGAAGGGTGTGCCCTTGGCTGCAGATGAGGACCTGACCAAATAATGCATACTGATCATCCTGGAAAAACTGGGAGAACAGTGAGAAGCCAACTACTTCTTCCAGCAGGGGTGGCCGACCACTTCTTGAATGACAGGCAGTTCCCTCCTGAAATTCTCAAGCCCAGCCTTGCTTTACTGCTGGCAGCCTGCTACTGGCTACAGGAAGACCCACTCTAAGGCAGAATTCATCAGAGAGAATGTGAGGAGGAGAGCCCCTTCCTCAGCAGAGGGAGAAGGTGGGCCCAGGGGGAACTAGTGCCCAGGGCATGGCTGGAGTTGGGGATGGGAGAGGGGAGGGGTGGGGCTGGGCTTGGCTGACTCCCACAATGCAGGCTGGAGTCCTGTGGCTGCTGCAGCCCCTGGCCTGATGTGTGCCTGGCCTCCTCAGCTTCCTTGCTCCGCCTTCTCTCATTGCCTTTCTTGGCATCTTTTCATGTTCTCTCATATTCTTTCTCAGCCTCTAAGAACTCTTGTTTTTGACGAAAATAGCACAATATCGGAATAGAATGTTTAACTGAAATTCAAATCTGTCCTGGCTGCTGCATTTCTTTCCCCTAATTTTGTAATCCAACCTTCAAAAAAAAGGTGGGAATTTTTTTTTTTCATTCCTTCCCACCTGGAAGGTGGTTATTGAACACAATTCAGTCATCAGAATTTTAGGCACTTTCCTACTATTTTGTTTTTACCAGATATTAACAATTTTCCCAATCATTTGGACTTCCTGGGCTGAAAGTGGTGATGAGTTTGCTTCTCAACTTTCTACGTCTAGCCAGTTCTTTATGATTTTTTTAAAGCTAGTGGTTCCCAGCTAGATTCAAGAACAGCAATAGCTTGTTGTCATTTGTTTGATATTGTGACAGTCTGTCCCATAAAACAGACCACAAACATTTTTCTTTTTAATGAATGTGAATTTAAATTTAGCTTATTTTGAGAATTTCACGAAGAGCTCTTGAATAATTGGGATGCCCTTGGATGCTATGAAACCCTGACTGGCAGTTGATTTTAGGCCAAGGTTTACGTGGCAAATAGAGCCACCTCTTGGTCAGTCAGGGTTGTGGTCTGTCCACTGCCTCAGAGCCACTCTCTCCCTTCCTCACTCTGCTCCCCCGTGATGTGCACCACGGGGGGAGGGAAAGAGACCTGTCTCAGGAGCTGGCCTTTCCCAGGGGCCCTGCACCTAGCTTCCAGTGGATGTTCCAGCAAGGGGTGGGCTGTGCTGCCCCATCCTACGAGCAAACCCAGTGCCCCTCCTGGCTGGCCGTGGATGATGCCCACGAGGAGGCAGGCGCACAGGGGAGGGAGTGCAGCTGTCACTTGTCCACAGAACTCACAGGCACTGTGTCCTCAACCCCCTGCCCAAACTCATCTGTTTACTGGTGACAGAGAATGGCACCTTTGCTCGAAGTGAGGTGTTAAGATTGTGGATTTTGTATTTCCAGGCTGGGTCCTTACAGGCAGATAATTGAGAATTAGTTATATAGTTCTCCTTTGTTTTATTTTTGGTGGTTCTGCCTGAGGATGAGGGAAAAGAGACAGGTTGAACCTGGAGTCAGAGGAAAGGGGAGCCAGAAGGTGGCCGGCCAGAGAGCCACCAGCAAGCACACATACATCTCTCTGCTTATTCTGGATGGACTTTGCTGCACAGCTCCTGTCCCATTGACTTCCCTTTGAATTTTTTTTCCCCTTTGAATTTAATTAATTTGCTTTTTTTTATATGTAGCTGCTTGCCAAGAGGTAGTGTGTGTATGTGTACTTATTCTTCTCATTACATGTAAAAATTAATTTTAGTCTTACCCATTCTCTTTATTGTAAGATCATGTATTTTTTTTTTTGCATGGGCAGGCACCAGAAATCAAACCCGGGTCTCTGGCGTGGCAGGTGAGAACTCTGTCACTGAGCCACCGTTGCCTGCCCTATTTGTGTTTCTAAAAAGACTGCTGCTGAAATATTCAGGGATGCAGTGTCATGATGTCTACAAAATATTATCAATCAAATCTAAATGATGGGTATATGGTGATGTACTATTCTTTCAACATTTTTTAGGTTGCCATTTTCAAAATAACGTTGGGGGTAAAACAATAAAAAGGAACTTTCCTCTTAAAAAACATTCTAATAATAAAACCAAGTCTGTGTCTGAAGTGGGTTCCTGCTAGCCACTCCCCAGATCGGGGAGTCTGTGGCTCTCTGCACTGGCTGGTGGAAACTGAATAATTAAAATAGCGGGAGCTAGAGCTGCCTGATTCCACTTTGCTGTTGGCTACAGTCTAGCTTTTGACTACCACTTTGTCATTTCCCTTCTCCTTCCTCTGGACAAGGCTTGGCTTGTATTCTTCCCTTCTTCTGTTTTTGGAACCTGGCTGTAGTATTTCCTTTAACTTTGTGTTCCCAACACCTGTTACATGTTAAGTATGCAGTAAATGCGTAATTAATATAGTACTTCTATTCAAGCTTATTGTGAGTTTAACTGTCCCTTCACTATGACTAAGTAGATTTGGGGCTGAACCCCTTTCCTGAATTTCACAGACAAGAGTAGTAGCAGAATTGGGGCAAGAATGCAGGTGTTCTGATTCCCAGTCCAGTTTCTTTCACTGCAGCCCTACTGAGCGCCTCTTTTACCACTGAAGTTTAAAAATATGCTGAACTTCCTGAAAAGTGCTTTTGAGTGGGGATATACCCAACCCACCTGTAGGAGTGGGAAACAGCATTGCTTAAGGTGAGCCTGGAGAATCTCAGCTCCGTAATGAGTGGGAGAAAGCCGAGGGGGTGTGGCTGGGTAGTTGATCGTGGTGCAGCGGTGGTGATGGGGCAGGAGGTGTTGGGACAAGGGGGAGAGTCAGGACACTTGTGATGCTGTGTCTGTGAAACCTCTCTGACCAGCTCATTCCCCACTGCGTCCAAGATCTTCAGATCCCCCTCTCCACTGCCCCTTCTGGGTTGCGTCCTTTGTGGTCGGTGTGATTTCTGACTGCAACCACTGGCAAACCTCTCCCTCTGTGGAGTGCATTTCACTTTGCAGATCTTTTACTGAGTGATCTTCCTTGATGCCTATTGCTAAGGTTTCCTCCAGCCCTGAACCTCTGTGGCTTTAGGCCTCGGTGAACTCTGGGTGGTAGGTACAGCTGGTGTCCCCCTTATAGAGAGGGAAAGCTGAGTGAATAAGCAGTGGAGTTGGGCCCTGTATTGTTGTCACTCTGCAGGGGTCCTTGTTGCGCCCATACCTCCCCAACACAGCACTTACCCCACCATTTTGTAATTGTGAAAGCTCCAATGGGGTCAGAAGCAGGGTCTGATTCACAGCTATATCCCTGCTTCTCAGTACGTGCACACAAATACTGAAAGCTCAGAGGTTAACTTTTTTATTTTTTTATTGGGGAAGTTGTGGGTTTACAGAACAATTATACATAAATATAGAATTTCCATACACCACTCCATCAACAGCAACTTGGATTGGTGTGGAACATTTGTTACAATTGATGATAGTACTTTTCCATAATTGTACTTTTTCTTTTTTCACAGTAATAACCAGCATTTATTGAGAGATTTTATGTTCTAAGCCCTATGTGAAGCAATTTACATGGATTACCTCATTTAAAACACCCAAAACACAGGCTTTTGAAATATGTCCTATTTTTTCTTTTTCTTTTTTAAATCAGAGAAGTTGTAAGCTTGCAGAAAAATCATGTAAAAAATACAGTGTTCCCATATATCCACCTATTGTTGGCACTTTGCATTAGTGTGGTAGCTTTGTTATAATTGATGAAAGATTTTTTAAAATTTTTAAAATTTTATTTATTAAACATACCAACATACAAACACAAACATTCTTACTATATGATCATTCCATTCTACATATATAATCAGTAACTTACAATATCATCACATAGTTGTATATTCATCATCATGATCATTTCTTAGAACATTTGCATCAATTCAGAAAAAAATAAAAAGACAACAGAAAAAAAATCATACATACCATACCCCTTACTCATCCCTTTCATTGATCACTAGCATTTCAATCTACTAAATTTATTTTAATATTTGTTCCCCCTATTATTTATTTATTTTTAATCTGTATGTTTTACTCATCTGTCAATAAGGTAGATAAAAGCAGCATCAGACACAAGGTTTCCCACAATCACACAGTCACATTGTGGAAGCTATATCATTATACAATCATCTTCAAGAAACATGGCACTGGAACACAGCTCTACATTTTCAGGCGCTTCCCTCCAGTCTCTCCAATATACCTTAACTAAAGGTTCCCTCCAGCCTCTCTGTTATGCCTTAACTAAAAGGTGATATCTATTTAATTCATAAGAATAACCTCCAGGATAACCTCTCAACTCTCTTTGCAATCTCTCAGTCATTGACACTTTGTTCTGTCTCATTTCTCTCTTCCCCCTTTCGGTCGAGAAGGTAGTCTCAATTCTGATGAAAGATTTTTAAAATAGTACTATTAACTGTCGCCCATAGTTTACCATAGGTATATTTCCCCCATTTACCACCCTATTATTAACATCTTGTATTAGTGTCATACATCTGCTTATAATTCATGAAAGAAATTCTTATAATTGTACTATTAACTATAGCCCATCATCTACATGGGGTTCACTGTGTTATACAATTCTATATTCTATCTTTTAATTTTTATTCTAGTAACTTATACAGCCTAAAGTTTCCCCTTTTAACCACATTCACGTATATAATTCCATGCTATTAATCGCTACCATCACCACCAGCCACTTTAAACCTTTACAATCAATGTAAATAGAAATTCTGTATCAATTAAGCATCTGCTCCGTTCTTTATTCCCAATCTATCCCCTGGTAACCTATAGCCTAGATTCTAACTCTATGAGTTTGCTTATTGTAATTACTTCATATCAGTGAGATCATACAATGTTTGTTCTTTTGTATCTGGCTTGTTTCACTCAGCATAATGACCTCACAGCTCATCCATTTTGTGACATGCATCAAGACTTCATTCCTTTTTACAGCTGAATAATATTCCATTGTGTATATATAGAACGTTTTTTTAATCCATTCATTGGCTAATTAGGCAACTGTGAATAATGCTGCTATGAACATAGGTGTGTAAATATTTGTTTGAGTCCCTGCTTTTAATTCTTCTTGTTATATACCTAGCAGTGGGATTGCTGGGTCATATGATAATTATATACTTAGCTTTCTGAGGAAATGGCAAACTGTCCTCCATAGTCGCTGTACCATTTTACATTCCCACTAGCAATGAATGAGTGTTCTCATTTCTCCACAGCCTCTCCAACACTTGTAGTTGTCTTTTTTTTAATAGTAGCCATTCTAGGGGTTGTGGAATAATATCTCATTGTAGTTTTGATTTGCTTTTTTCCCTAATTGTTAGTGATACTGAGCATCTTTTCATGTGTTTTTTAGCCATTTTTATATCCTCTTTGGAGAAATGTCTATTCAGGTCTTTTGCCCACTTTTTAATTGGGTTGCTTGCCTTTTTATTGTTGAGTTGAAGATTTCTTTATATATTCTAGATATTAAATCCTTATTGGATATGTGGTTTCCAAGCATTTTTTTTCCAATTGAGTAGGCAGGCTTTTCATTTTCGTGACAGTCCTTTGATGCACAAAACTTTTTAATTTCGAGAAGGTCTTATTTATCTATTTTTCTTTTGTCGCTTGTGCTTTTGGTGTCAAGTCTAAGAAATCATTGCTTAACACAAGATCCAAAGTTGGTCCCCTACGTTTTCTTTGATTGTATCGTAGTACAATTATAAGAACATTTTCTTCTGGTTCTTATATTTAGGTCTTTAATCAATTTTGAGTTAATTTTTGTAGATGGTGTGAGATAGGGGTCCTCTTTCATTCTTTTGCATTTGAATAGTCAAGTCTCCCAGCACCGTTTGTTGAAAAGGCTGTTCTTTCCCAGTTGAGTGGACTTGGCAGCCTTGTCAAAACCAATTGGCCATAGTTGTAAGAGTCTATTTCTACACTCTCAATTCGCTTCTCTTGGTCAATATATCTATCATTGTGCCATTACACACACATTGTGCCATTACACACATTACACACACATTTCACCACTGCAGCTTTGTAATATGCTTTAAAGTTAAGACATGTGAGTCCAACTTAGTTCTTCTTTTTCAAGATGTTTTTGGCTATTTAGGGCCCTTACCCTTCCAAATAAATTTGATAATTGGCTTTTCTATATCTGCAAAGTAGGCCGTTGGAATTTTGATTGGAATTGCATTGAATCTATAAATCATTTTGGGTAGAGTCAAAATTAAGTCTTCCAACCCAGGAACACAGAATGCCCTTCCATTTATTTAGTTCTTCTTTGATTACTTTTAGCAATATTTTGTAGTTTTCTGTGAACAAGTCCTTTACATACTTGGTTAAATTTATTCCTAGATATTTGATTCTTTTATTGCTATTGAAAATTGATTTTTTTCTTGATTTCTTTCTCAGATTGCTCGTTATTAGTGTATAGAAACACTACTGATTTTCGCATGTTGATCTCACATCCCTTTACTTTCCTGAATGTGCTTATTATTTCTAGTAGTTTTGTTGTAGACTTTTTGGGACTTTCTATATATAGGATCATGTCATTTGCAAAAAGTGAAAGTTTTACTTCTTCCTTTCCAATTTAGATGCCTTTAATTTCTTTTTCTTGTCTGCTCTGCCTAGAGCTTTCAGTCCAATGTTGAATAATAGTAGTGATGGTGGGCATCCTTGTCTTGTTCCTAGACCTATAGAATAGCCCATGTTTAACTGATGAGATGTTCTCATTTCTTCTTCATCTGTTCTTACCCTGTATTTGCAGTACAATTTTTAAGATTGCCTTTTTGTGCAGTTGCTTCACCTCCACTAGGAAGTTTCCTTTCCTCTGTTCCTTCTCTAGGAATCTTGATCTGTTCTGTTTTTTTAATGTATGTGCAGAACTTCTCCCCAGCTCCTATGATTGGTTTACATTCTCTCCCTCACACGGTGCCCTGTTTTCCTTAGCATTTTTCAGTTCTGGGATCCTCCTGCCTTACAGCAGTGCAGTTTAGCCCCCCTGTTCCTTCTCGCTCTCTCTCTCTTTTTTTCTCTCTGTGAGGCTTTTCTATCTCTGGTTTCTTGCCTGTTAGGGTATCTTCCCTGGGTATCCAGATGGTGTCAATCCAGAACAGTGGGTCACGCCAGAAAGGTCCATTTGTGTTTAGGTGCTCCGGCCGACAGAAACTGGATTGAGTGAGGGCATCACCTGTCAGCCTTCTATGGTGGTCTCTCTCTCTCTCTTTCCCCTCCACGGGTGCCCTTTTCCATGCAGTACTCCTCAGTGGCTTGTGTTCCACCTGGGCCTATGCGGGCTTGGATCCCTGTGCCTGGATGCATGGGCTTTTCGCTGCTACAGACTGTGTCTGTGGTGGGAGGACCTGGGCTGCTGCCTCTGAGAGACTCCCCAGCTTTGTGGGACCAAGGGAGGGGGAGGGGAATGGACAGGCAGGTCTGAGAGAGAAATTTCCTACTTGATATTTTTCTTTTTTCCTTGGTTTCTTGTGGAGTCCTCCCACATCTACATCCTATAGAGTTGTAAGCAATTGGGATTTGTCCTTTTGTGCACTGAATCTCTGAGTTTTTTTTCAGGGGATGTCATGTGTTGCCATGTTGATGTCACTCCTCTCAAAGTTTAAATTTTTGATTCTCAGGAGAGCCTATGAATACATGTCTAGTATAGGGTTAGAAACCTAAAACATTTATGGAGGGTTGACAGGGGCCGGGGCTGGACTGGGTTGCACATTTCTGTGTGGACCCTGACCCAGGGAACTTCACCGCACCGGCCGATGGCGTGTTTCCTGCTCGCAGGTGTCCTCACATGCCACGTTTGTGCTGATCACCTAGTTTAAACAGTGCTCCACGCTCATGTCCAAAGACTCAACACGTGCTTTCATGGACAGAACCCATGGTGAGGTGTGGCCTTTTGGTCTTAACTTTGATGGCTCTTTCCAGGACTCACTGGTCATGAAAAGGGCACCTGTAACTGGATTGTGGGGCTTTTGGTTTCTTTCATTTCCTAATAGAAAGCACTGTACCCTATCCTAAACTCACTTTCAATCGCAGAAAAATATCAGTATGTTCAAGGCAACAGTAAAAAAGATAGTCAAAGGAGGCATATGGGACTGTTGCTTCTACAGGAGGAGTCCAGAAGGAGGAAATCATGTCAGGCTGGGGTGAATGTTTAGTGGATGGGTAGATGGGTGGGTGGGTGGGAGTACTGGTTTGAAGCTATTACATACCCCAGAAAAGATCATGTCCTCTTTTTTATCATTGTGAAAAATAACATATATACATAAAAGCAATAAATTTCGAAGTATGTTGCAACAATTAGTTGTAGAACAGATTTCAGAGTTTGGTTTGGGTTACATTTCCACAATTTTAGGTTTTTACTTCTAGCTGTTCTAAGATACTGGAGACTGAAAGAATTATCAGTATAATGATTCAGCAATCCTGCTCATTTGTTAAACCCTACCTTCTCTGTACAATTCCACCATCACCTTTGATCTTTCTCCCACTCTTTAGGGGTATTTAGGCTATGCCCATTCTAACCTTTTCATTTTGGAAAGGGCTTTCAATAATATGGAATAGGAAATGGAACTAGTTGATGTTCTTGGAGAGGCTAGCCCTTCTGGGTTTCAGGATTTACTGGCCTAGGAACCCATCTGGAGGTTGTAGGTTAGGCCATGTTATTTTAATCCACTCCTGTGGATGCAGCTCTGTTGAGGGTGGGACCTTTTGATTAGGTTGCTTCAATTGAGATGTAACCCAGCCCATTCAAGGCGGGTCTTAATCCTTTTACTAGAGTCCTTTATGAGAGGATAAAGGACAGAGAAAGCAGAGAGAGTTTAGAGAAACACCCAGAGAAGTTTAGAGAGAGCTAAGAGAGAGAAAAGCCCTACAGACACTACAAGAGGACCCAAAGAAGCTCAGAGAGGAGGCCACGGGAACCAGGAGCTGAAAGCAGTGAAACCCAGGAGCAAAGGAAATGACACAGGCCATGTGCCTTGCTATCTGACAGGGGAACCCCGGGTGCCAGTGGCCTTTCTCCAGAGATGGTATCTTCTTATTAATGCTTTAACTTGGACATTTTCATGGCCTTAGAACTGTAAATTTGTGAGGTAATAAATCCTTATTATAAAAGCCAGCCCATTTCTCGTATATCGCATTCCGGCAGATTTAACAAACTGAAACAATGGGGTAGGTTGAAATTTAAACAGCCCAATCCTTGGCTAAAGTTCAGTTGACTTACATGATGTCCTTGGAAGCTGTAAGCAGTTCTCAGTCTTAGGCAGTGGAAAGAAAGGGATTAAGAATAGAAAAAGAAAGAGAAGGGATGTGTGTGATAGTAAGTGATAAGGTATCACTGTAAATTGGCTTCAGTGTTTTTTAGTGCTCAGGCTGTTGCTTGCTTCTTGTTGACAAGGCTTTGCCACATTCTTTCACCTGTTTCTCTCACCTTCCCCATCCAGAATGATGTAAAATAAATTCCCTAATAATGGACTAAAGAAGAAAAAAATGAATTTTTTATTCTTCACCAAGTTTAGGGGGAAAAAATCTGTAAAGGATAAGGTATTGGTTCTCAACTGGGGACACTGGGCTGTGTCTGGAGCATTTGTGGTTGTCACTGCTAAGAATTGCCACTGACGTCCAGTGGGTTGAGGCCAGGAATGCTCAAACGTCCTACAATAAATAGGACAGTCCCCCACAGCAAAGAATAACTGGCCCAGTGTTCATAGTGTCAAGGGTGGGAAACCCTGGGATGACACGAGGTGGGACCTGTTGCTTGTAAACGAGCCACAGAACATTGGGAGTTATGGTGAACCTTTGGCTCATAAGTGATCATGTAGAATAATAGGAACAAAACCTATGTGGGAATCCATGAAACTCTGCAGTCCATCGCTGTTTATCTGCCTATTGCCCTGATTAGAACAGCAAAAGTTGGAGCAGCAGGTAGAAAATTTCGAAAGGGTGCAGGGTCACTGAAGGGTTGGGAAATAGACCAACAGAGTCAAGGCCATCAGAGGAGAGGATGGGGGCACTTGGTCCACATAAGAATATGCAGCAAGAGCTCTGGGCTGGGGTCGAGGCCAAGGCTTTATCTCCAGGGAGATGATCTGATTACAGTTTCAAACATACAGTATTGAATAGGGGTTATTCTGCCTTTATGAAATGGGATTTAGATTAAAACATGGCTTTTCTAGGGGACATACATCCTTTCAAACCAGCATACAAGGAAGGAGCCTCTTGGGGCTGGAGCCTTGTCTTCGGCTTACCATGGAACTCTCCACACTCAGTGCTGAGTAGGTTCTCAGTGTTTGCTGAATGAGTTATCGGATGAAGAGTGTAGGCTCTCCCCACCCTTAATAAAAGGCTACCTCTCTGCCTTTCTAAACCCCATTCCTCCTCTCTTAGAAAACCCAGGCCAAGGAAGTCATGTGGACAGGCTCTTCAGTGATGCCCAGACCCAAGGAAGCCAACCCTTCTGGAAGAAGGTGGAACTAAACTGCCTGGTGGAGAGCCCTTTATGGTGGAGATTGGGTTTTGTCCCACTCAGAGACCTCTAATTCACTCTGTTTCTCCAGGTTTGTCTTTGCTGCTGCCCTTATGCCTGCCTAAGCCACGCTGAGCTCCAGGTGTGCCTTTGTGCATCTTTGGCTTGGAGCAGTGGTCAGTCATCCTGTGGAATCCTGCTCAGGCATCTCATCAGCTGAATCTGTTCAACTAATATTACTGAGCCCTGTGCTGAATATCTTAATTTGCCCCTTGGGTCATGCTGGCCCTTTTCTACCCTGCTGTGTACCCTGAGAAGCTGACCCATATGGATGCCACCACCCTCACCCCCACCCCACAGACCCCACACAGCTTTCTTCCTGTAGGTGTGGCATGGCTCCTCTTGAGGGAACCCACTCTCCATACTGTCCTTCCAGAGTCCTTGACCCAGGGCACTGCAACTCCCCTTGATGTCTCCTTACACTGTCCCACACCTTTAATATAGAGTAAATAGCCCCTTTATTAAACCAGCCTCAGTTATCCTCTTGCTTGCTCGGATACTGACTGATGCAAGCATTTGCTGCGTGTGCCCAGATGACCCTTGCACTGGAGCAGCTCCTGAGAGGGTGACAGGCCCTTGGGAGGGTTCATCCTGCTGCAGTAAGTATTGGAGGCCTGTCTGCTGTGGCAGCCACCGCCTGGGAGAGTCAGAGACTTCCTACCCAAAACCTGGAAGCTGAGCGATTTGTCAGTTAGTCAAGGACAGTCTAAAGTGGAAATGCCCTTTCATCCCAGCCAAACCCAGAGGTGTACATTGAGTGGGATGTTCCAGGACCTTCCAGAAGTTTGGTGTTTCTAGAGGGTGGCATTTGAAGAGAGGTTGAAGAGTGGTAGCAGTTGAGTAAGGCAGAGACTAGTCAGGGAAGCTCTAAATGCCTCTTAAGGGGTTGGGACATCACTGCCCTGCTTGAAACAGCCAGTGACTCCTCATCCCAGATTTACAGTTATCAATATTTTCCTGGTTGTGGTGCTGAGAACCCCTTTAAGGGCATGGGGTCAGGGACCAGACAGAAGGCAGAAGTTTGAGGGTTAATCAGAGCACTGTGGCAGGGCACAGTTGGTGGAGGATGGGAGGCAGGAGATAGTGGGGAAAAATAGGTACTTACCAGGTTGAAGTAACGCAGTACAGAGAGGAGTTGTGTTGGGAGTTGGGGCCAGGGTCTGGGAAATTCAAGCAGCACAATCAAATTATTTTGGATAGATGATTGAAGTGTGAGTGTTGCATTCAGAGAAACTGTCTTCGGGGTAACTTGAAAGAGAATGGGGCCTGGGGGTGAGCATGCGGCAGGCTGCACCTGGGCTTACAGGCTGTGCAGGGACACTTGACTACCTCCCTGGGGGAGGCCTGGGCTGAGGCAGGGGAGGGGACCCCATGGGATGCTTGGTACAGCTGGGGCGGACTGCCCTGGGGCCTTTGGGGGATGTGGTTCGGCCGCGCTGTGCCCTGGGACGTGGGGCTGGCCACCCTTCCGCTGCCCTGTGCCGCTCCTGGCCCCAGTTGCACTAGGGCGCCTGCCCCTTCTCCGGGCCGTAGCCTTGAAATAAAATGCATCCCTGCACCTTGACTCTTAAACCTACTTGGCCTTCCAATTGTTAAACATCCACAAAGGTGGACTGGGAAGGATTTAGTGAAGGATTTGGGGGGGGAAGGCGGTGAGGGTACCTTCCAGGTCTCCTGACTTGGGGTTCTGGGTGGGGCCCCTCCTGGAATTCAGATCCTGGGAGAAGACGAAGACAGCTCCTTCCTGGGTGCTGAGTTACAAGTGCTTTGGTGACAGTGAAATACACTAAACAGGTCTGGGGAGAGAATATAGACATTTCAGAGGCCTCAGGACCTAAGTGCACTTCCAGGCATGAGGTCACCTGAGGAGAAGTGGGGAGAGAGGAGCAGTCAGCAGAGGCCGGTGGAGGAGGGGAAAGCTGTGCAGGAGACTGAGGAGGGAGAAGAACTGGAGACGTGGCGTCCTGGAGGCCAGGGGGTGAGTTCCGAGGAAGTGGTCAGACTCCTCAGACGCGGCAGAGTCGCCCTTAGGAACGAGGTCTGCAGAGGGGCAGACGGGTGTGACCACGTGGAGAGCTGGGGTCAAAGGCACCCGTGGTGGTGGGGAGGTGGCGCGGGGCTGGTCACCCGGAGTGGGAGGGCTTCAGGAGACTTGGCTGAGAAAGGAAGGAGAGAGATGGGCTGTGGCTAGGCAGCGCATAAGGAGTTTTGTAGGATGGGGGAAAGACCTGAGTTAACTTTTTGTAGAGGGATGGGGTCTCACCCTTACTGTGAGGGGGCTTTGGTAGGGAGACGTGAACATAAGTACTAAGAGGTGGCTAATATCAGCGAGAGAAGACCCTTTGGTGATGCCCAGACCTGAGGAAATCTGCCCTCCAGGAAGACAGTGGGACAAAACTGCCTGATGGAGAGGCAGCGCCTGGAGGGGGGCAGGCGGGAGACCCCTGGAGGGTCGGGATTCCAGGGCCTCCTCTGACTCTGGCTCAGTCTCACTGGAGGGTGATTTGCTGGGGAAGTAAACAACCATTTGGTGCCATCCCCCAGGCTCTGTGTTCCCTGTCACCACCGATCATCTAATGGTAGCTTTGGGCCCTTTCAGATATTGTGGGTGTTGCGAAGGAGTGCAACAATAGGAGTAATATTTAGGCCACACTCACCACCTGCCAGGCATGGCTCTAAGCATTTAACGTGCCCAATATCATCGACTCTTCCTGACGGCCTTAGGAGGTACCTGCGTCAGGTCCCCGTTACTGGGTCTGTCCTGTGCTGCCCGTGAGGGTACTGAAGCCCAGGGAGGTGGAGTAACTTGTCTAAGGTTGCAGGGCTAGGAAGTGGCAGAGCTGGAGGGCTTACCCACCCTGCAGCGCTGCCCTCCCGCCCGCATTCCCTGTGGAGAAGAAAGCTAGTGGAGGGGGAGCTGGGAGTCGTGGGCTCCAGGGGGCCTGAACCAGCCAGAGCCTGCACCTGGCGGGCAGACTGTGGTCAGCAAGGCACATCTATCTTTTTTTAAAAAATTTTTATTAATAAAACCAATCAACATACAATATGAACATTCTTTTTCATCACATAGTTGTATATTCATCATCATGATAATTTCTTAGAACATTTGCATCAATTCAGAAAGAGAAATAAAAAGAAAACAGAAAAAAATTCATACATACCATACCCCTTAACCCTCCCTTTCTTTGATCACTAGCATTTCAATCTACTAAATTTATTTTAACGTTTGTTCCCCCTATTATTTATTTATTTTTAATCCATATGTTTTACTCATCTGTCCATAAGGTAGATAAAAGGAGCATCAGACACAAGGTTTTTCACAATCACACAGTCACACTGCGAAAGCTATATCATTATACAATCATCTTCAAGAAACATGGCTACTGGAACACAGCTCTACATTTTCAGGCAGTTCCCTCCAGCCTCTCTGTTATGCCTTAACTAAAAAGGTGATATCTATTTAATGCGTAAGAATAACCTCCAGGTTATTAACCTCTCGACTCTGTTTGGAATCTCTCAGCCATTGACACTTTGTCTCATTTCCCTCTTCCCCCTTTTGGTCGAGAAGGTTTTCTCAATCCCTTGGTGCTAAGTCTCAGCTCATTCCAGGATCTCTGTCCCACGTTGCCAGGAAGGTCCACACCCCTGGGAGTCATGTCCCACGCAGAGAGGGGGAGGGTGGTGAGACTGCTCGTCATGTTGGCTGGAGAGAGAGGCCATGTCTGAGCAACAAAAGAGGCTCTTTTGGGGGTTACTCTCAGGACTAATTTTAAGTAGGCTTAGCCTATCCTTTGCAGGGTTAAGTTTCATATGAACAAACCCCAAGACTGGGGGCTCAGCCTTTGCTTTGGTTCTCCCCACTGCTTGTGAGAGTATCAGGAATTCTCCAAATGGGGAAGTTGAATTTTTCCCCTTTCTCACCATTCCCCTATGGAGACTTTGCACATACTTTTTTATTCACTGTTCAAATCCTCCTGGGATTTATTGAGGCATCACTCTGGACAAACCTACAAAATCTCATGCCCTACTCAAGGTTCCATGTACTTATGGTGTTCAATTAAGCTGTCTACATAAGTTATACTAGGAAATGCACTAGTCGAAATATAAATTTTGTACGAAATAAACATTTTTTGCTTTAGTCTCACATGTAAGTTTAAGTTTTAAAATATGAATTACCATCTATTTTCAACACCCTGCATTATTGACATTCCTTTGTTCTTCCTCATGTAAAACATTTTAAAATTTTTACATTTAGTCACTATCATTATACACTCTAGGCATTCCTAGATTATACCATCTCAGCCTTTATCATCTATCTTTCCTTCTGATTTCATTTGTGTCCCCAGCCCTCCTCCATCATTCTCACACTCAGCTTCATCCAGTGTTCTAACATTATTGTATTATAGTTAGGTAGTACTCTGCTATCCATTTCTGAATTTTTACAATCAGTCCTGTTGCACAATTGTATCCCTCAAGTTCCAATTACCCAATATCTACCATATTTCTGTCTCCTGATGACCTCTGTTCTTAACTGAAATTCTCCAAGTTCATTCATTAATGTCAGTTCATATCAGTGAGACTATACAGTATTTGTCCTTTTGTTTCTGGCTAATCTCATTCAGCATAATGTCCTTAAGGTCCATCCATGTTGTTTCATGCTTCATGACTTTATCTGTCTCACAGCTGCATAATATTCCGTAGTATGTATATACCACAGCTTGTTTAGCCTCTAGTCTGTTGATGGGCATTTGGGCTGTTTCCATCTCTTGGCAACTGTAAATAATGCTGCTATAAACATTGGTGTGCAAATGTCTGTTTGTGTCCTTGCCCTCATGTCCCCTGAGTAGATACCTAGCAATGGTATTGCCTGGTTATATAGCAAATCTATACTTAGCTTCCTGAGGAACTGCCAAACTGCCTTCCTTGGAAGTTGTACCATTTGACATTCCCACCGACAGTGAATAAGTGTGCTTCTTTCTCCACATCCTCTCCAGCACTTGTCATTTTCTGTTTTATTCATAATGGCCATTCTGGTGGGTATGAGATGACATCTCATTGTGGTTTTGATTTGCATTTCCCTAATAGCCAGGGAAGTTGAGTATCTTTTGGCCATTTGTATTTCCTCTTCTGAAAAGTGTCTGTTCAAGTCTTTTGCCCATTTTGTAATTGGGTTGGCTGTCTTTTGTTGTTGAGTTGAACAATCCCTTTATATATCCTGGATACTAGACCTTTATCTGATATATCGTTTCCAAATATTGTCTCCCATTGTGTAGGCTGTCTTTTTACTTTCTTGACAAAGTTCTTTGATGCACAAAAGTGTTTAATTTTGAGGAGTTCCCATTTCTTTCTCTCTTTCTTCAGTGCTTGTGCTTCGGGTGTGTTCTAGTTTGCTAGCTGCCGGAATGAAATATACCCGAAACAGAATGGCTTTTAAAAGGGGGAATTTAATAAGTTGCTAGTTTACAGTTCTAAGACCGAGAAAATGTCCCAATTAAAACAAGTCTATAGAAATGTCCAATCTAAGGCATCCATCCAGGAAAAGATACCTTGGTTCAAGAAGGCCGATGAAGTTCAGGGTTTTTCTCTCAAGTGAGAAGGCACATGGCGAACACAGTCAGGGCTTCTCTCTCAGCTGGAGGGGCACATGGAGAATACGGCGTCATCTGCTAGCTTTCTCTCCTGGCTTCTGGTTTCATGAAGTTCCCCGGGAGGCATTTTCCTTTCTCATCTCCAAAGGTCGCTGGCTGGTGGACTCTCTGCTTCGTGGTCTGCAGCATTCTCTGCTCTCTCTGAATCTCTTTCATTCTCCAAAATGTTTCCTCTTTTATAGGACTCCAGAAACTTATCAAGACCCACCCAAATGGGTGGAGACATGTTGTCACCTAATCCAGTTTAACAACCACTCTTGATGAAATCACATCTCCAGGGAGATGATCTGATTACAGTTTCAAACATACAGTATTGAGTAGGGATTATTCTGCCTTTATGAAGTGGGATATTGATTAAAACATGGCTTTTCTAGGGTCCATACATCCTTTCAAACCAGCACAGGGTGTAAGGTCTAGGAAACCGCCTCCTATTATAAGATTTATAAGATATTTCTCTACATTTTCTTCTCACAGTTTTATGGCCTTAAATCTAATGTTTAGGTCTTTGATCCATTTTGAGTTAATTTTTGTATAGGGTGTGAGATATGGGTCCTCTTTCATTCTTTTGCATATGGATATCCAGTTCTCTAGGCACCATTTATTGAAGAGACTGTTCTGTCCCAGGTGAGTTGGCTTGACTGCCTTATCAAAGATCAGTTGTCCATAGATGAGAGGGTCTACATCTGAACACTCCATTCAATGCCATTGGTGAGTATATCTATCTTTATGCCAGTGCATGCTGTTTTGACCACTGTAGCTTCATAATATGCCTTGAAGTCAGGTAGCATGAGACTTCCGACTTCATTTTTCTTTCTCATGATACTTTTAAGGCACATCTGTGTTAGGTGGGAGCGGGGCGGGGCAGGACACTGAAGTTGTTCACTCCAAAGGCCTTGGGAGCAGGTGGCGCTCGGCTGAAAATGAGGGGAGGGGGGAAAGGTGGGAATCAGCTGCCCAGAGAGGAAGAGGAGGAAGGATGGAGAAAGGGGTGTCGGTGCCTGAGGCCACTGGGTGCTGATGGGTTCTGTCCAGCAGGGCTCAGGGTGAGAGAGGAGAAGGTGCTGGGGACCTGCTGGCTCGGGGCCTGGAGGGCAGGGGCAGGGGAAGTGCCCCCTACCCAAAGGTGAGAGGTCACTCACCCTCCTTCATGGTTTGTGTGCCTTGAACACATTTCTGTTTCCAGGTGCCACAGCTGGGGTTGCACATGGATTACGTGTCTGACTCCAGAGGACACGCCATGTTCGACTCCGGGGGGCAGGAACACATCTTTTCATATCTCTAGCACTTTATACAATAATCTGGCACCTGTGAATATTGCTTGACTAAACTGTCTTGCTTTTGTCTGCCTGTGAGTTCTTTAAGGGGAGGCATGTGCTTGACACGTACTAGACAATTCCATATTCGTTCTGTGCGTCTGGACACCGATCAAGGGCTGGGCCCGGGATTCCTGCCTTTTGGGAAACGCCAGCCTCCTCCGGCTTTGGTTTCTGCGGCCCCCCACGCCCCCAAGCCCCACCGCCCGCCTCGAGTTCGTACACACACATAAGCCCACATATGCACATGCACTCACACACGCATTCACTGACATACACACTCACAGACTCGTACACATACACACACTGCCTCTGTGGGGCTTCCCCTGAACAGAACCCCAGGCCCAGGGTCTGCCCTGCAGCCTCTCAGAGGCGCTGCTGGGGTCGGACCCAGAGAAGGCGGGATGGGCATTCTGCTCGCAGCATAATTGTTCCTAATTTGTCCATGGCAGGTTTAGTTTCAGAGCCCCAGGGCCTGATCTTCAGAGGGTCCTGTTTGCCTAGAGAGCCTGGCCTGGGGCGAAGGAGGCCCTGGGCACAGATGTAGAGCAGGGCCTCTGCAGCCGCTAAATGCGGGACATGGTCATTTCTTTAATCGTCACGAAACCCCGTGGGGCAGGTACCATTCACCACATCTTGTAGTGTGCAAACTGGGCTCAGGGCATTACTCAGTTGCCCAAAGTCACGTAGTGGGGTTTGGAGCCAGGGTTTGTGCCTGGATCTGGCCCCTAAGGTCCTTTCTCTCACTCTGGATAGGAGCCTTGTTGGCAAGGGAGGGAGAGGCCTTAAGCTGCCTGGCTAGCCCTTTTCACCCCTCAACGTGGTGCCACCCAGAATGTAAAGGCCTGGCAGTTAGGTAAAGGTCAGTGCTTCTTAGCTTTCTAAGCCTGAAACCTGGTGGGAGTTACCTGCACACACAGGCACGCAGAGATAACGTTGCATAAACTCTCAGGGGCTCGAAACCCCCTGAAGCCAGCAGTAGGTCCTAGGTTGAGGCCTTCCACGGGGAGTGTCATTCACAGCATGACAGATGAGAAGAGGCCCATGTGCTGCCCAGACCCTAATCACGGGCTCAGGGAAGTCTGCATGTGTAAGCTCATTCCAGCCCCGGGGCTAACGGTGAAATCTGGAGAAGCCTGGCTGCTGTCGGTAGGGGGCTGGCAAAGTAAGGGAAACCCACCCATGCCATGGACTCCCAACAGGTCCCAGGAAGGATGGCGTAGATAGCAATGGCTATAGGCCTCTGGGACATATTGTTGAATGGCAAAAAGCATGTTGAAGAGTGATGGACACACACACCATTTATGTAAAATAAAACAATATCATTTATTTCCCACAGATAGAGATAGAGGTGGTTAAATGCACAGAAAAAGGAATGGAACGATACCCATTTCTTTTGTGGGTTCTTGTAGGGAAGAGTAGAGGATCCTGGTCAAAGAGGACATGGGTCTATGTATAGTGCTTTAGTTTTTTATAAGGAGAAAGTATCCCTGTATTATTTGTGTACTTAGAACTAATTTTTAAATGCAGCACCCACACTGGCTGTATGGGGGAAAGGGGAAGGGATCCTGCAGGAGTGGTATGGGGTACAGAAAGGCCTTTGGGTCAGACAAGCCTGCGTTCCAGTCCTGACCTTGACAATTACCTCCAGTGACCTTGGCCAAGTCACTTTACTTCTCTGAGCCTCAGCTTCCTCATCTGTGAAATGGGAACGACACTACCTTCCAGGGTTCTTGTAAGGATGAAGTAGGATAAAGAACTAGCACACAGTAGGTCCTCAACAAATCTTAGCCATTATTATTATTTCAAATTTCAGCCAACATTTGTTGAGCCCTTACTAGGTGGCAGCTGGGTTAAGGAGCTACTTTAATTTGTGTGGAAGATAGAGGCAGGGAAGCAGGGCAGCACGGATTGTGCAGAGGCCCGGGAGGGAGTATGCCTGTGTGCCTATTATTAGCAATGATATTGATAATTTCCACATTACAGACTAGGATGATTGCAGAGGCTAAAATACTTGCTCCCAGACATACAGCCAGGAAGTGCAGAGCTGATCACATGAAAGAGAGGACTGAGGAAGAGAACTTGGGACAATGCAAAAAGTTGGGATGTTGTGTTCTGTGTGTGTGTCTGTGGGGTGGACAGGATGGGCTTTGGAATCAGAGTGATCCCTGATGTGGGGAATTTAGGGGGCCAGCCCGGAGCTTGGTGGGAATGTGAGAAGAAAGCCCCAGGGGAGACAGCAGAAAGCCTTACGATTTTGCATTTGCCAGATGCTCTTGACACAGGCTGCTGCTGGCGGCAGTTCGGCATCTCCCCTAAGGCCCAAACAAAGGATTTGAGCCAGTCAACAGGAAGGGTGGGAGATGCCAAGCTGGGCGGTCCCGGAGGTCTGGGAGTCTCTCCCCCGGAAGCCCCCCAAGAATTGGGTACTGCATCGAACTAAGTCCACACCCACCCTGGGGCCCAGCAAGTGTGCTCCCCAAGCTCTCAGGCAGGGCCGTGAAGGTCATGTGCAGGGACGCTCAAAGCAGATTTGTTGAGGGGTGACGAAGGGGACCTGGGGGTAAATAAATTCTCCACCAGGGGCAAAATGTTCCTCTAGCAGTAAGGGGCAGAGTGAAAAATATAAGACCTGGATAATGTACTACGTCTAAAAAAAATACATGCCCTTGAAAGACTACTTGTTTTGCAAGAACTCATACAAATGTTGCTTGTGGGTGGGGCTGAGAAATGGGGATAAAAGTGAGATGCAGATAAGATTTAGTCCTGAAGGTGGGCCGCTGAGAGAGCCAACCGTATTTCTGGGCACATAGCGCCATCTAGTGGGCACTGGGGCTCCCTGCAACCAGGTCCTGGAACTGGCGCGTGACTTTGGACTTCCTGGACTAGGCACCTGGTGCAGAGAGGATGTGGAGCCGCCCTGGGATGTGGGGTGAGGGGTGAGCGTGCGGGCTGGCCGCGATCGGGTGGCCTGGCCACTGGGGCTGGGGGCCAGGTCCAGCTGGGCGCTGCTCTGCGGGGTGTGCATCAGGCCTCCTCTGCCTCCCCAGAAGGGCTGTCTGACTTCAGGGCGAGCTCCTCACTGTCTGCTGTTGCAGGCGGGCTGGGGGTTCCTGAGGGAGCCCCACATGCAGCCCTCACTCCTGGAAGGAAATGGAGCATCTGGCAGGACCATCGTGAACGCAAAGATGAGAGAGGCGAGAGAGGGGGTAGAGAGCCTCAAAATCCAGAAAGAGCAGTGGCTGACTTAAGACACGGCACTGGGGTAAATCTACATGCACAGATCTTAGCACCAGACTGCCAGGATTCACACCCCCCTGGGAAAATCTCAGTGCCTCAGTTTCCCCTCCTTGTAACACAGTACCTACATGTAGGTACTACGTGTAGGGATGTTGAGAGAATGAAATGGGTAAAAACAAAGCACTTAGAACAGGGCTCCTCTCAGAGTAAGGGCTGTTGTTAAGTGCTGGCTGCTATTAGTCTGCTCTGTGAAGCTGCCACCCTGCCCTTTATGCTCCCCAGAGAATGGGGGCTGGAGGCTTTGAGGGAAGTCAATGGCCTGGGGGCCGTGGGGCATGAACAGAAAGCCCCATTGGTGTAAGCTCTATGCCCTGGGCTGCTGAGCTCGCTGGCAGCAGGGCTTGGCGCTCTGGACCGAGGATGGACTCTGGCAGGACTAGGGGTGATCGTGGAGGGGAGCAAGGTGGGCCTGGGGATGCTGGCTTAGTGGGTGGGGTCACCCTATTCTTGGAGTCTCTGAAAATGCCTCCCTATCTACTGTTTGATCTCCCCTGTCTCCCCAGGTACCCATCAGTCACGCTGTGTGACCAGAATAGAAACGTTCCTGCCCGGGGGAGCGCCGCCCTGCTCCCACCTCCCTCCACAGCCGTGGCTCACACCTCCCTTCTCCTTCCTTCTCTCCTCCACTAGACTCTGTGCCTTCATGTAGTTTAGCTGGCCCTGTGCTCACCCCAGCCTCTCCTGGCTCCTTCCTCATAGTGCTCTTCCTAAAGCATGCAACAGCTGAGATGTCTCAGGAACTTTCCTTGGCTCCCCATTGCCTATGGTGTCAGTTTAGGCATTGGTGGTAGGTATTCAGGGTCACTTATGATCTGGCTGCAGCTGGCCCGTGCCCGCCTCCCATTGCTTCTTACTCTGCCACCCATTGCCTTTTGGCTCTCACACAGGCCATGTGTCCATGCCTCTGGCCTTTGTTCATGCTGTTTTCCTTGCTTTGAAGGCTCTTTCTCCCCACCTCTCCTTTACCTGGCAAGATCCCTCTTGTCCTCAAAGGCTCCGTTCAGTTGTTAGCTCCTCTCTAAAGCCTTTCCCGGTAAACTGGCCACTCTCATGCGCCTATCATTAAACCAGTAGTCATTAATCATTATCCGTTAACACATTTTGGCAGAACCAGCCCAATGCCTGTCCAGTGGGCAGTGGAACAAAAGCATGTGGGCTCTGTCATCAGACTTCCTGGTTTATTCTCATCTTGGCTGCTCTCCAGCTATGCAACCTTGGGCAAGCTGGTTAACCTCTTTGAGTCTCAGTTTCCTTATATTCTACATGGAAATAATTCTCTTATTATGAAGTGGCCTCACTTGATCTGTCTCCTGCCTCTCTCCCCAGTGCTCACAACACTTCAGCCACTTCCAGCCTTCCTACTCTTCCTTGAACACACTAAGTCCTTTCTTGCCTCCTGCCCTCTGCACTTGCTGTTCCCTACCTGGAACAGTCTTCTTATCCTCCACCTCATTTCCAATGTCACCTCCTCAGGGAGTCCACTTTCTAAATGGCCACCCCCATTCTTCCCTGTCTCATCTGTTGCTTTCTTGAGGACTCATCTCAATCTGTAATGATCCTATTTTGTAACTTGGCCATCAGCTCCTTGAGGAGAGGCTCTTGTCTTTGTGACTACCGGAGATCAACAGGCCCTTTCTCACAAAACAGGCTGTCTAAATGGCAATCCTGACCTCTCCTCTCCCCCTGGGTGGCGCCTGCTCATCCGTAAGCCCCTCAGGGCAGGGAGTTGTGTCTCATTCATCTTTTTATCTTCAGTTTCTGGCACAGTACCTGTTCCCTAACCCCAGGCCTCAGTCTTTACTTGCTGTCTGCCTGTCCATCTTCGTTCTCCCCCCTTCTTTTCCCTTCACTGCTCCCGTGAAGTGAAATGATGGTTTCCTAATGCCTGTTGGGCTGAGCCTGGCGTCTCCCAGAATGAGAGTGTCCCGGGATGGTGCCGTGTCTGCCACCCACTCTGTTTCCAAGTCCAGGACAGAATTTTTTTTTTTTTAAGGGTAGAATTAATATTTTGTGGTCATTTATAATCAAATGGCAGTTGGGTATATAGTCTTCATACGTGACCTTTCTTTTTTGTGCATGTGAGTGAAAAATAATTATAAGTTAAACTTAACTTTAAACCAGCTGATGGCTGGTTATGTTTTCACAAAACAAGAGTTAGCTTAGTTCATTAATGATGGCTTCAAGCCTTTCCTTATTAGCCCCAGAAAATTCACCCACCTTGTGTCCCTTTTTGTAAAACTGAGGCTGCTGTGGGTAAGAGGGGAGGGGCTGGGAGAACTGCCTGGGCAGGGGGCCTGGGGCGCTGCCTTCCTCCAACCCGGAGCAGGGGGGGCAGGAGTCACTCTCCGTGGAGGAGGGAGATGGGAGGGGGCGAGGCAGAGCTGTGCTCCTTGGATTTGAGGATTTACCCATAAAATTTCAAAAAGTCATTTTGAGACCTGATGTAAGCGTTTTATTTCACCAAGTAAGGACATAAGGATGATATGAAATTCCTGTTGTCACATCTTTAAAAATAAAAGAACACTTTGATATAAAAAATCAAAACAAAGAGCCGTCAGTCCTCCCCTAGACAAGTTTGATTGCAGTCATACGCTGACGTGGTGACCCGTGGGTAGGTGAGGACACGGTCAGGAACCAGCTCTGGGGAATTACTGGTTAGAGGTCTGGATGAGTGCGTGTGTGTCCAAGTGTCTGTGAGTGTAAGAAAATGGTGGTAAAGCAGGTAGCGGCCTAAGGGGTGTTATTGGAGAGAAAGGGGGTGCTCCCCCACCCCACATATCCCCTGGATGAATCCGGAAATCCTTCACTGCCCTTTATTGCTTAGGCTTTCAATAGTTTAACTAGTGAAAGTGCAAATATCTCATGGGCTGGGTCTGCCGGGGAACCTGGGCAAGTCCCGCCTGTGGACACAGCCTCCCGGGAGGGTGTTTGCACAAGTGAAATCTGGTTGGAATAAATGTCAAGGGCATGTGTCGGTCAAGGAGGAGAGGGAGGAAGGGCTCCAACCTTTGCTGACTTGCTGAGCCCTTCCCGTGTGATAGTACCAAGCGCATCCGTATTTGGGGTCCTCCAGAGAAACAGCACCAGCAGGACGTGTGTGTGTGTGTGTGTGTGTGTGTGTGTGTGTGTGTGTGCATATGTGCACATGCATATTTATTTATATATATTTAGAGATTTATTTTAAGGAATTGGCTCATGTGTGAATGTTGGGGCTGGCATGTGGAAATCTCTAGGGGAGGTTGGTGGGCTTGGAAATTCTGACAAGAGTTGACATTGCAGAATTTCTTCTTTGGGAAACCTGTTCTTGCTCTGAAGGCCTCCATCTGACTGGATGAGGCCCGCCTGCATTACTGGCTGATTGTAAATGCTAACCACAGCCACAAAATGCCTTTACAGCAATATCCAGGCTGGTGTTTTTTGTGTGTGTGGCCAGGCACCTGGAATTGAACCCGGGTCTCTGGCATGGCAGGCAAGAGCTCTGCCTGCTGAGCCACCGTGGCCCGCCCACCAGGCTGGTGTTTGACCAAAAAACTGGACACTGTGGCCTAGCCAAGTTAATTAGCCTTAGCTATGCAAAGGGCTTTTCCATGTGCTAACTATTTAATTCTCCCAGCAACACTGAAAGATCCATATTATTATCTCCATTTTACAGATGAGAAAATCAGGGCCCAGAAAGGCACAGCAGTTTGTCCAAGGTCACACAGCCGGTGGTGGAACCAGAGTTTACACCCAGGTTTTTCTGAAATCGAGGCCAGAGTTTTTATTTTCTCTTGCAGGCCAAGCCATAAACACATTTAAAAGCACCTTGAGTACCAGCTCTGTGCCAGGATGGCATCCAGCAGACTTGTCTTTGATTTGTCCCGTCCATCCCAAAACACTGGCTGACTCTGCTGGCAGTTGCCCGACCTGGCAGAAGGAAGAGTCGAGGATGGCTCTGTTACAGGCTCTGTCTTTAACGTGTTTTTTTTTTTTTTTTTTTTTTTGGCGTGCATGTTCCGGGAATCGAACCCGGGTCTCCCTCATGGAAGACGACCATTCTACCACTGAACCACCCGTGCACCCTATGCCTTTAACTTTCTGAATTAACAAAAGAATTGTGGTAAAATACGCATAACATAAAATGTACCATTTTAAAGTGTACAATGAAGTGGCATTTAGTACCTTTACAATGTTGCATAGCCATCACCACCATATAGTTCTAGAGCATTTTCATCACCTCAACAAGAAACCCTGTACCTGTTACGCTCTCACTCCCCATTCCACCTTCTCCCAGCCCCTGGCAACCACTAATCTGCATTCCATCTCTATGGATTTGCCTCCTCTGGGCATTCCATGTAAGTGGAATCCGACAATATGTGGCCTTTTGTACCAGGCTTCTTTCACCCAGCACAATGTCTTCAAGGCTCATCCACACTGCAGCATGTGGCAGTGCTTAGTTCCTCTTTTTTCCTTCCTGAATACCATTCCATTGTGTGGCTATGCTTCATTTTGTGTCTCCATCCACCAGTTGATGGACAGTGGGCTGTTTCCACCTCTTGGCTGTTGTGAATAGTGCTGCTGTGAACGTTTGCACACAAGTTTTTGTTTGAACACATTTTCAATTCTTTTAGTATATACCTAGGGGTGGAATTGCTGGGCCATATGGTTATTCTTTTACTTTTTAAAAGTTTAACTTATTGAGGAACTGCCAAACTGTTTAGTGCGGTGGCTGTACCATTTCATATACACACATGAGGGTTCTGATTTCTCCACATCCGTGCCAACACCTGTAGTTATTTTCCTTTTTTTTAAATTCTAGTCATCCTCATAGGTGTGAAGTGGTATCTACTTGTGGCTTTGCCTTTCCCTAATGAAAATAATATTGAACTTTAACTCCTTTCCCTTAACTCTCTGAGGGGGCCTCAAGCAGTCCTCTCATTCTCTCCATGCCTCAGTTTCCTCAAATTGGGATACTATCTAGGGCTGTTGTCAGGATCCAATGAATGAATTGTGCAAAGAACTTACCAGCAGGGCCAGACACGTAGTAGGGACTGGCCAGGGCAACTCAGGCAGCCCCAGGCCTGCCCTTCTCCACTAGGGAAGAAGCCTGGTTGCTCGGAGGACCCTCCCGACTTGGACCATCAGGGACTCTGCCACATAAGTCAGAGCTGCTTCCCTCTGCCCAGCAATCCTCCCCCTCTGCCTGGACTGCTGTGGATTCCAGAGGCTGAGCCAGGGCTGGTTTCAGTTCATTACCATCAGCCCTGCAGACATGATGGGGTGTAGCGTAGTAGCCCAGCCAGACCCTTCTCCCATTTCTGACCACCCCCCTCTCCCTCTGATCTCCCTGGGCAGACTGCCCCCAGGCTGCTGGAGTATAGCAGAAAGTGCCTGGAAGTTTGCATCCTCCAAGGCAGTCCTTACCCTATAAGTGGGGTGCAGGGGGGCGAGAGACAGCCTAGCTCCCTTGCTTGGGGTGGGGGCAGCTCTGAGGTGTTAACCTACATCCCAGAGTCCTCCTGTGGGACTAGGCTGAAGCCATCCTCAGAGGGACGTCGCCTGGAATTGCACCCTTGCGTGGCCTCTTCCCTTCCTGTCCTGCTTCCTCCAACCCCCCTCTAGTTTTCCCCAGAGGCACTTCCTTAGTGAGTTATTAGCCAGGAATCCTTGTCTCAGAGTCCGCTTCTGGGGAGCCTGACCTAAGACATGGAGCCCTACTGTGCACCAAGCCCCATGGGAAACGCTGAGTTAGACAGCGATGGATAAGATGTGGCTCCTTCCCTAAAGGAGCTCCCAGCTTGGGCAGGGCCACCCTGATAGCAGTAGTGATGCTAAGAGCTGACACTGTGCACCTGCCGTGTGCCAGGAGCCAGGCTGATACTTTATACACTTTATTTCATTTAAGCCACTTAACAGCATCCCCACTCTACAGATGAGAAAATTGAGGCCCAGAGAGGTTAACTAGTGTGTGATCCAGGATTGCACAGCCTGAAGGTGGTGGGACCAACCTTGAGACTGACTTTTTCCTCCTCCAAAGACCATGTTCTTACCCACTGGGCCGTCCACCTCTTCTTTGTAGAGGAACAAGTTAGGGAGCAAAGCAGGGGACGCCCCAGCTGCTCTCATTCCTTAGAGGATAGATCCTCCAGGGCGGTGCTATGACCAGCTGTGAGGGTGTTACGCATGTCATTTGTTACTGATCTTGTAGATAATTAAACACTTAAAGTTAAATACTTAACTTTTTGTAGATAATTTTAAAAAAAGTTGGAGTGAATTCAAGCCCATCTCTCTGATGCCATCCCTTCCCACTCCCTTTTCACTCTGTTTTCCTAGGCAGGAGGGGAGTGGAGAACCCGCCCACGGGCCGGCACCGCCCACCCAGCCCACTGGTGAAGGCCTGGATCCAGGTGTTGGGATAAACAGGGTGCAAGCGGCTGCTTTATCTCATCCCCCACCATCCGGGCTTGCAGGTGGCTTCCACCTGGGAAGCAGGTGTGGCCATTGGCTGCTGTGATTCAGCAGGCCCCCTCCTGTCAGCACCCGCCAGAGCTGTGGGAAATCAGAAGCTGAATGACTTTGGAAAAGTTACTTTGCCTCTCTCGTGCCTTAGTTCCCCCATCTGTAAAATGGGGGCAATAATAGGAGGGTGCAAGGATAAGTTCAGTGTCAGAATTCTCGCCTGCCATGTGTGGGAGACCTGGGTTCAATTCGCGGTCCATGCAATTCCTCAAAATAACCAACCACCCAACCAAACAAAGCAAATAAACAAAAATCAACAAATGGTGCAGCAATATGGGATACTCACATGGAAAAATAATGAAATGTGACCCCACCATATAGGATACAAAGAAAAAAAAAAACAACAACAAAAAAAAACGGCGAGGGGACCATAATAGCCTTGGCCTCTGTGGTAGTTTGAAGCTGTTATATACCCCAGAAAAAGTCACGTTCTCTTAATCTGTCCTGTGGGTGCGGACCTATTATTGTAGGTGGGATCTTTTGATTAGGTTTTTTTCAATTGAGATGTGACCTACCCAATTCAAGGTAGGTCTTACTCCTTTAGTGGAGTCTTTTATAAAGATGAAGGACACACAGAAAAAGCACAGAAAGCTCAGAGATGCTAAGATGAAATTGAGAGAAGCTCACAGAAACATCCTAGAGAAGTTTAGAGAAAAAACTTCATAGAAGCTGAGCGGAAGCCACTGAAACCAGAAGCTGGAAGCAAAGAAACCCGGGAGAGAAGGACTAGCAGATGTCGCCATGCACCTGGACATGTGACAAAAGAGCCCCAGATGCCAGCAGCCTGTTTTCAGAGTCCAGGTATCGTGCGGTTGATGCCTTGAGTTGGGAATTTTCATGGCCTAAGAACTATAAGTTAAAAACTAATAAATCCCTATTGTAAAACCCAATCCATTTCTGCTGGTATTGCATTCCAGCAGCTTTAACAAACCAAAACACACTCATAGGATTGTTATGAGAATTGTGTGATATCATATGCATAACGCACTTAAAACACTGCCTTGCACATGGTAGGAACCATATGTATAAACATTGACTATTATTGTTAATCGTTATGAAAAAGGAATCCAGGTAAGGCCAAGATTTCTGACCCCTGATGGAGCCCTCAACGCTGGGTGTCCTCTCCCAGAGAAATGTCCTTGGACCCTCCATTGTGTTCCTGGGGGACAGAATAAAGGCTTCTGCCTCCATCCCTCCCCAGCCCCCACCCCCTGGATTGCATCCCACCCATGTAGAGTTCTTGATGCTCTCCTGAGCTGACTTTCCAGGAGTGGGATTGGGGACTGGAGGGGAGGGCCTGGGACATCACCCTGGATTCCGGGTGAGAACACTGCGCCCACCAGCCTGCTGGCCTCATGGTGGGGAGTGGGCGCTGCCTCGGTATCCTGTACCTGTGGACAACCGGCTCTGCCACCACCTGGCTAGACAGCCTTGGGAGCTCCCTCCCTGTTTGGTCCTGCTGTGGGCACTTAATCCACAAATTCACCTGGTGACTCAAGTCCCCACTGAACAGACATGGAGACAGAGGCAGCAAGAGCAGAGGAACTGCAGTAAGAACAGAGAGACTGCGCCAGGGAGGGGCTGGGTCAGTGGGGACTTCCTCCCTGTGACAGTAGCCCAGGACTTCCTGGGTGCATCCTCTTTCCAGACAGGTGCTGTGAAGCTTAGGAGCCGAGGGCTGGGTGTTCTTGGACTGGTGCAAGGTGGAGCTGGAGCCAGAACCCAGGTGTGCTTAGATGCAGTTGCAGCGCCCAAGCTTTGGGCCCCAGTGGAGAGGGCCGGGGCCGGGGTAGGGGGTCAGCCTTCCTCAGGGCATGCCTCTGCCCCACCTGGACCTTCACTGCCAGCAGGGAGGCCTTGGTCACCACAGAAGGCAGGGGCTGTGTCTCCCCTGCCAGATTGTGGGGTCCCTGAGATCAGGGTCTATCTCCTCTCACGGGAGACTTTCTTCACTGGGAACTTTAAAAACTTTTTTATTATGGAAACTCTCAAACATACATCTGAGTAGAAAATATAGTGCGGTGGACGTCCCCTTCCCCTACCCATCGCCCAGACTCAGCAGCCACCAATTCCTGGCCAATCTTGTTCCATCTATACTGCCCCTACCCCTGTCCCCACCCCTAGATTATTTTGAAGCCCATCCCAGACATAGGATCTCATAGGTAGTTCATGAATCTTAAAGGAAAAAGCGTATAAAACAATTACAGGGACTTTCGTAAAGGTAGACTTGCTTCTCCACTTTCTCTTGGCTTCCAGATTGGCACTAAGCACCGTTCCTGAGGGTTGGGGGCTCCTTCCTCCTCCATTTCCAGTGCTAGGAAGAGCGCAAGCTGGACGGGCACAGCGTGGACACACGGCTTGACCTTGGCCAAGCCCTTCCCCTGCAGAGGAGGGTGGTGGGGGGGAGGGCTCTGAGGGAGCTCAACTCTGACCACCGTGGACGGGGCTCTGGGCCCCACGCGGGAGCCTGCGCGGCTGGCCTTGGGGACCATCCTGTCCTTCCCTCATGGGCCTTGGCCACAGGGTTAAGTTAACTCAGTTCTCGGCAGGCACTTCAGTAGCCTGTCCTGCTTTATGGGGTTTATTCCTTTATGTGTCCCCCTCCCTTCCTCTCTGCCCTCAGTGTTCGATGCCGACCCTTCTGTTTGTATGTGCCTTGCGAGTGGTTATGGCTGTTTTGCAAATATGTTCTTATTTATTTATTATTTTAAAACTTGGGAAACATCATTGTGTTATAGATCTCATTCTCTTGGTTCTTTTTTGGAAAACATTTTTTATTGTGAAATATAACAAAAAATGTAATACATTTCAAAGGACATTTTAACAAGTAGTTATAGAACAGATTTCAAGGTATGGTATGGGTTACGGTTCCACGATTTCAGGTTTTTCCTTTTAGCTGCTCCAGTACACTGGAGGCTAAAAAGAAATATCAATGTAATGATTCAGCAGTCACACTCATTTGTTAAATCCTGAGTTCTCTGTTATAACTCTTCCTTCTCCTTTGGTCCTTCTCCAATCTTTAGGGATATTTGGGTTATGCCCATTTCCTAATTTTTTCCATGTTGAAAAGGGGTGTTGACGATATGGGATAGGGGGGTGGAAGTAGTTGATGTTCTTGGAGAGGCTGGCCCCTCTGGGTTTCAGGACTCATCTGGCCTAGGAAATATCTGGAGGTTGTAGGTTTCTGAAAAGTGAATTTAGTGCATGAAACTTTTGTAGGAGCTCAGATAGAGCTCTGGGTGTTCTTTAGGGTTAACAGGAATGACGTTGGTTGGGGTTTGGCAAACCATGATCATTTGCAATATCTAACTGAAGCTTGCATAAGAGTAGTCTCCCCAGAACAGCCTCTGAACTCTATTTTCTTGGTACTGTTTTTAAACATCTAGTTTCGTTGCTTTCCTGCCTTGCGTGCCATGTCCCTCCCCCAGCACGAACGCGCTGCTTTGAATGTTCCTTACGTGCCCTGCAGGAACTCGGGTGAGTGGAGTTGCAAGGTCACAGGGCATGCATGCATTTCATTAGACTAAGCGTGGCCAGCCCCCGTCCACCGTGGCTGCCCAGCCGTCCCTACCACCCGCAGAGCACGGAGCTCCTGTGTCCCCACACCCCTGCCAACCCTGGCCTGTATCCCACTTTCTAATTTTTGCCATCTACCAGAGGTAAAGTGATATCTAGTGATTTTCTGCACCTCTTTTTATGCTTGTTAGCTTTTGGGGTTTTGTCTCCTTTAATTACCTGTTGATCTCTTGGGTCCATTTCTTTTTTATTACAGTTGCTATCCTCTTGTTGCTCTGCTGAAGTTCATCATATCATCTAGTCTAGATATAAATCCTCTGCCGGCTTTGACATGGTCGCCATTCTGTCATCTCTGAGCACTTTGAAACCCAATTCCTCTCCCTCCTGCTGCCGCCTGGCTCCTTGATGAGTGGATGGCACAGGTGAGGCCCTTCTCACTGTCTCTGCCCTTTTGGGAAATGCCACATGTCAGGGACAGGGGACAGCCTGCACCAGGCACCGGCTCTTAGTACAGGGTCCAGGCTGGCCCCAGACCGCTGGCCCTGCCCCTCAGGCCCACTGCCCCTGGCAGGTGCGGGCCCAGCCTGGCCCCAGGTTTCTTCATTCCACACACGCGGATGCTGGGTCTGGCCATCACACCGGGGCCTGGGGCCTCAGCCTTCCTTCACACCCTGCCCCTGGTCTCAAAAACTCAAATGTCATTAAGGGAAGCAACAAGTGCACAGAGCAGGGTGGCGGCTGGGCCCCAGCCTCAAAGAGAAGCCACGGGCAGGCCCCTAGGACCCCCTGCCCTCTATGGTCCGGGCCTTGGAGGAGGCACGAAAGTTCTCCAGGTCCTGAGCAGGAGCAAGAATGGAGCTTCTCACTTCCAGTTCCGGGGACCATGCTTTCCAGGTCCTTCCCACTCATGGACATGAGGGGGCATTTGCCCCCCTGGCTTCCCCTTCTGAGCAGGGGGCAGGTGCCACCTGGGGACGAGGAGGCTGACTCGGGCTTAGCAGACCTGCCCTCTATCCTGATGTGAATGACCTTGAGCAAACCCTCCCTCCTTCCTGGGGCTCAGGCACGGGACCCTTCAGGAGAGAAAGCCTCCCAGGGCCTCCGGAGTGCCCCAGCAAGACGCCAGCCTGGTGGCAGTGGCTGTCGTACCCTCCTCCTCACCCCTTCTCACCCTTCAAGGGACGAGGGCAGTGAGATAGGGGTCACCCCCTGGGTCCATGGTTCCAGAGCCTCTGCTGCCTTTCAGCTCTGTCACCCCACTTTCTAACAGCCCAGGGCAGGGTGTGGCTTCTCTTTTAGCATTTGCTCTCAGAACCTTTTTATATTTTCCCACCACTTACCATGAACTAAACAAGTAATGAGTACCAGCCACCATGCTTAGCATTTCACATCCATGATCTCCTTTATTCTCATTACTCGGTGATGTGGGTATTTGCAGATGACACTGAGGGGCTCAGAGGGGGTAAGCCACCTCCCAAGGTCACCCAGTTTCTAAGTGGCAGGGCAAGGATTCAAAACCCAGCTCTGCCTGCTCCAGAGACTATTTCCCAACCATCTTTCTATGCCCCTATGGATCCTCTCTTTCTTAAACTCCAGCTGCTCAGATAACATTTCTTGGCCACCTCTTCTCTATCCTTCTCTCCTGTCCAAACTTTGACTGAACGCAAGTCCCTCCACCTTTCCCAGATCCACGCCTATTTTCCCCTCTGC
>PVIY010026505.1:0-35301 GCA_004026745.1 Myrmecophaga tridactyla
CTCATAAGTCATGAGTTTCTAGCAGTCCCTGGGTGCCCAACCCCTCTACTAAACAAGGATCTCTTATAAGCCTTAGGCTTATATACATCCTTTACTTTACTTTCACTCACATGCAGGCTCATCTTTACTTTAGCGTGGTCCAGCATGCAACTGATCTCTTTACTCTGTCCTCCTGCTGGATATGTGTCTTTCATTCTGGGCAGTCTGAGGTGTGGCCCACTGATGCAAAACTCTAGGCCTAAGTGCACCTATTTGAGAGCCCCCCCAGCTACCAACATGAAGCTAACAGACCCCCTCTCAGGGTTTCCACACACCCTCAATTACCTCTGCATGTCCTGCAGAAATCCAACAACACCCTAGCACCTCCTGCAGCACCAGTTGGAAGTGTTCTGCCCGCAGGTAACAAGAATTTCCAAAGTTCACTTTGGCATGGGCACACCTAGCCCTCACTCAGGTCATTGCCAAAAAGAAGCAATGAAAAGTCCTCCTACAAGCATGTACTTATGCTACACATGAAACTTCTTGCCTATTAAAAAACAACAACAAAGGGTTCCCAAAATCATATATCATGAGGGATATGTAAATACAAAGATACCACTACACAGCCAGTAGATGAGTAAATAGTCTGATCATGCTAAGTAGTAGTGAGCAAATACAGAACTAGAATTATCACACACTGCTAAAATGCATGTAAAACCATGACAGAAAACTGTTTATCAGTATCTAGTAAACTTAACATAGCTGAGCACATGCATTTTTATGACATATGCATCCATAAAGGTGCAATTTCAGCCTTAGATATCACCCCCAAAATGTATGACTGATAAATAAGGCACTATTCAAAATAACAATAAAGGAAGAAGGTAAATAATCCAAATTTTCTTGAAGTGTAATTAGATAAATGGTGATATATTTACAGAGTAGAATACTATGCAGCAATTTAAAATAACAAGTTACTGCTACACACAGCAAGATGAAAATTCTCTTGGACAAATCGCTGATTGAAAGGAGCCAGAGGGAAGAGTGCAGTTTGTGTGGCCTCATTTACATAGGCAAATTAAACCATGGTGGTGGAAGCCAGCATAGTAGTTACATGTGGATAAAGGTAATGGCTGGGAGGGCATGAAAAAGGATTCTGGGATGTGGGATAGTGTTCCATATCTTGATTTAGGTGATGATTATACTTTATAAAAATATTCTCCTTAATTCACTTTAATTGTATGTGTGGTATATATTATACTTCATTAAAATGATCTTAAATGGAAAAGATGACCATGTACTTACATGTAACATAGGTAGAACTTTAAGATATATTACTGAATGCAGAAGGACATATTTAATATAGAACACAAATATGGTTGGAAAATGATGACTCATGCTAAAAAAATAGTGGGCACTGATGTATTTGTCCTGGATATTCAACAGTGAAATAGTCATGTTATAAAGAACCTACATTTACTCCTATTTTTGCTTATAATGGCACTAATGCCACATTTTAAAATGCAATTTGTTGAGCTATATCCACATACCATACAACCCATCCAAAGTATAAAATCAATGGCTCACAGTATCATGCATTTGTTTTTAAAAGAAAGTGCAATTTTATTATTAATAAAAGATTATTAACAATAATATAAATCATTAATAATAACACAGCATACTTTCAATTTCAAACTTTTTAAAAAGGGGACAATTGTGTCCTCACAGTTATTCAATTATATGAAACTGATGCCTGACAGCCCTAGGAGTTCTTGGAGGAATCGAGACCTCAGCCAAGGGCAAGGGTTCTTGACTCAGTCATAAGAAAGAATTCAAGGACTAGTCAGTGTGTACAGCCAAATTGTTTACTAAGCTCAATGTTGGAGTGCCACAGGAGTTCTTGGCCAGATGCTAGAGAGCCTGGGTATGCCAGTTTGAAACTGCTGTGTACTCCAGTAAAGCCAAATTCTGTAACCCTGATTCAGTATTTTTGGGTGGGATCTTTTTTTTTTTCTAACTTTTTTTAATTGTGAAATATAACATATATACAAAAAAACAATAAATGTCCAAGTAGATTTTAACAAGTAGTTATAGAATCGATTTTAAAGTTTGATATGGGTTACAGTTCCACGATTTTTTGTTTTTCCTTCTAGCTGCTCCAAGACACTGGAGACCAGAAGAAATATCAATATAATGATTCAGCAGTCATATTCATTTGTTAAATCCTATCTTCTCTATCATATTTCCTTCTCTTTTTTTCTTTTTTGTGAAAAATAACATATTTACAAAAAAGCAATAAATTTCAAAGTACATCACAACAAGTAGTTGTAGAACAGATTTTGGAGTTTGGTATGGGTTACAACTCCACAATTTTAGGTTTTTATTTCTAGCTGCTCTAAGGTACTGGAGACTAAAAGAAATATCAATAAAATGATTCACATTCATATTCATTTGCTAAACCTTCTCTGTATAATTCCACCATCACCTTTGATCTTTCTCCCACTCTTTAGGGGTATTTGGGCTTTGCCCATTCTAACTTTTTCATGTTGGAAGGAGCTGTCAATAATATAGGATGGGGGATGGAACTTGTTGATGTTCTGGAAATGCTGGTCCCTTTGCATTTCAGGACTTACCTTGTCCAGGGACCCATCTGGAAGTTGTAGGCTTCTGGAAAGTTACTCTAATGCATAGAACCTTTGTAGAATCTTATATAATGCTCTAGGTGTTCTATAGGATTAGCAGGAATGGTTTTGTTTGGGGTTTGGCAAGTCATGATAGGTAGCAATATCTAACTGAAGCTTATATAAGGGTGACCTTCAGAGTAGCCTCTTGACTCTATGTGGATTCTCTCAGCCACTAATGCCTTATCTGTTATACTTCTCCCCCTTTTGGTCAAGATGGCATTGTTGATCCCACAGTGCCAGGGCCTGGCTCATCCCTGGGAGTCATCTGGGTGGGACCTTTTTGATTAAGCTGTTTCCATAGAGATGTGTCTTCACCCATGCAAGGTGGGTCAATTACTAGAGTCCTTTAAGAGGGAATCATTTTGGAAAAAGCTTCAAAGCTGACACAGAGAGATACATTTGGAGATGTAGAAAGAAATCGCACCCAGGGAAGCCTTTTGTTTGTTTGTTTGTTTGTTTGTTTTTTGCATGGGCAGGCACCGGGAATTGAAAAGGTGTCTCTGGCATGGCAGGTGAGAACTCTGCTTGCTGAGCCACTGTGGTCCGCCCCGGGGAAGCCTTTTGAAACAAGAAGCCAGGAAACAAAGCTAGCAGAGGTCGCCATGTGCCTTCCCAGCTGCAAGAAAAACCCCAAAGACCATTAGCTTTTTCTCAGTTGAGGTATCTTTCCCTGTATGCATTAGTTTGGTCATTTTTAAGGTCTTAGAACTGTAAACTTGTAACATAATAAATTCCCTTTTAAAAAGCCATTCCATTTGTGGTATATTGCATTCCAGCAGCTTTAACAAACTAAAGCACTGAGGAATTCTCTGATGGATGCCAGAGAGCGCCAGGGATTCTCAGTGTAGTTGAGACCTTGACCAGGGATTGACACCATGAAAATTCTTGACTCAGCTGCAAGAAAGAATTCAAGGACTAGTCAGTGTGTACAGCTAAAGCATCCAAAGTCTAGCCAATGTGTGCAGTTCAGAACGTTAATGTGTAGCTAAAGTACATGCTCGAAGGAAGATGAACACGGGCATTCACCAAAGGAGGAGAAGCCCCAGTGCCACGGTAATCATGGCATATTAAATAATGAGAACCAGGAACATCAGTGTTCAGACAAGAGCTGAAGTAGGAGAATGTAAATCCTTCTCACAGAGGAGAGAGAAAGGATAAGTATGAGCAGTCTCCCGTGGTGTGAGGATAGTGGTAGCCTGCATTAACTGACTGACTCTCATGCATACGATGTTCTTCTGTGGACCACATAATGAGCTAATAAACTTTCTAGCATCCGGGAACTATTTTGTAAAAGTATCCGGATCCTTCAAATAATTGGATTGTTCTTTAACTTTCTGTAAAAAAATGAATGCATCATCAGAAAAAGGAAAACCAATTTACCTCCCCCAATTTCAAAATTTACTCTATATTTTTCAAATAAAAGCAATACTATATTAATTTAGGCCCCCAAATATATCATTCTGACTAAAATAAAGCTTAAATATTGCCTAAATAGTAAATGCTATGGTACTCTAAACTAAAGTTACCAATTGTATATAACAAGTTATCATCATAGAAAAACTTATTATTGCCTGATTAAAAAATCTATTGTGATATATTTGAAGATTAGACTTTCACATCAGAAAGCTACCCTTTTTCGCAGGCAATCTGATTTAGACACATTAGTTTAAAAAGAGCCAATCATATAGTGACCAGCTCTTATATATTTGAAATTCTATTATTTATGCACTCTCATGACATATCTCTTTATATCTTAGCCACAACCAGCAATAAAAAATTTGCCTTTAGTACTCCACTACACCCCTTTTTATTTTTCTAACAATATGCTTTTAACTGCCCAGAGAAACCTGCACAATACATCATAATATAATTCATAAACATAATGATCATTAAGGTGTATAAAATTCCCAAAACCCCAGGCTTATCTCCAACATTAGGATTTTTAGTATCTGAGATAATACTTTTTATTGAGAGCTATGATAATTTTTATAACCAAAAGTATGTTATCCATATTATCAAGAACTATCAAAGTTTTTATTTAAATATGTTTATTTTTATTGTATAATTAACTATGGACCATGGTTTAATTTAGGGTTCAATGTTTGTGTAGTGTAGTTCCACGGATTTTTAAAATTGTATTCTGTTACCATATATACATTCTAACATTTCCCCTTTTACTCTCATTCATATATATAGTTCTGATATCTAAGTTAGAAAGCTAGAAATTAGTTCAAATTGACTAACATTATATTTATTGAAGGAAAAAGAATGTAACAATTTAAGAGTAGGTTTAGACCAAAAATAGAAAAAAAGAGAATAGGATATATCTTAAAATCAATATATATTAGCATAAAAAGAAGAAAACATAATTTTTCCAAAAGTATATTTGTAATTTTTCTGAAGTATATTTCAGAGAATATTTACTATAGAAGATACTCTAGGGAAATAAAAGATGTTTCATAATCAAATATGTTTGAGCAATATCTCATAATTTTCAAAGCACATTAGCATCTAAAACAATGACAAGTCCTGCCAAAAAGAAATCTCTTTTTATTAGTTTGACACACAGTTTCAGATACATTTTTCCTTTTTTAAAGCTGTATTTGGATCTAAAATGAGTTAAGAGACATAATTTGTTTATGCACAAGTGTAGGTTTCATTAGATGTTACTGAAATCTTATAGAATGTCTTAGCATAGCACATGATTTGCAGTGATAGTAGAAATATATTTTAGAGTTTCCTCTGGAATAAAGAAAATGGGATCTTGTATGGCTAACTGTCTTAAAGCAATTGGTGGTTTCTTACTTGAACATTTTCAAATAGCTTTCTTCAGGGACACATATTATGTCTGTCTGTTTGTTTGTATGTCTGTGTGTGTGCTCATATGCCTATTTGAACTATAGTCCACTGGGCTACAAAAGTACTAATTTTCTCTATCCTGTATTATTGTCCCACATTTCAAAGTTTGGGGGTGTTAAAGAAAGTAGAATCTGTATCGATTCCAATAAGTTGATTTTGATAGAGAACTTTGCTTTTGGTTTATAATTAACTTGTACCTAAAGATTACCTTGATGGCTCTTAAACTATGTCATTTTGCAATAGATTTATAAAACTTATCTAAGCAACTTTTAGTTCTTTCTAGCTGTTTCATCATTCTTCAACTTTCATTGTATTTGGTTAACACTACACCAAATAAACCTAAAATGTATAATGGCATAAAACAAAATAGCCGTTTACTTCTTCTTTTTTTTTTTTAATCCAGTCTTTCTCACTTTTATTCAGAAGGTTTTCCCCTTATTTTCAGTGCCAGTCATGGCAAAGAGTGATTACAGCTAACTGTTATTAAAAACATTTGTTCACAACATATACTCTCTTTACCACTGTCCCCATACTAACTACTACTTTTGTGTGCTTTCTTTCTTTCCTTTTTAATACAGCACCACCAAGACTGGGTGAAAAGAAGAGTCCAGGAGGTCAGAGAGGAGAATGCTACACGCCACAGTAAGAATGAGCTGTATTTAATTTTAAAAGGGGGGAAGAGTTGTATCCCACAAGTGATACAGTAATGTGGATACATAATTAAATCCCATAGCATGACTGAAGGCTTTCACTGTGTTTGATGTCATCACAATGGAAGGCATAAAAAATGGAGTAAATCAATGTTGATACAGCCCAATCTAGTCCATTAGGCAAGATGGTACAAGAAGTCATTTAAATGAAAAGTGCCCTACCCTTACCTAAATGGCCAGTGGACGTGGAGAACAAAACAATGATGAATCCACAAAGCTTTCTCTGTATAGCTATAAAAATGTGTTGTCAAATGGCATGTGGAAAGTGATGCCACAATGGACCTCTCTCTTCTATAGGCATGAATATTAGATTCAACTATCTCAACTAAGCAGGAATTGGGATCTACTAGGAACGCCAACCCTAATTCACTAACTTGAAATATATGCAGGTTGTTTGTAGTTTCTACAGAAATGATAGTTACCTTGGGCTGCCAGACTGTACGGAGCATTTTCTTGTTGAAGTCTAGGCTGTCGACACATATTTTATCTTTCTTTTGCTTGCCATTTGCACAAATTTTGTGTGGCTTCAAAACCGTGTGAGGTTTATTATTTTCCCATGATGCTTCTAGGGTTATATCTCGCTTTAAGTTCCTGTCAAACATTCTGAAGAGATTATTATAAGACCCAGTCATACGAACACTGTCAGATCCATTCCAACAATATTCAAATTTGTCAAATATGCGTCTTTTTCATACAGTGAACAAAGTTTACTTCAGAGGTATTCATGAACCTGATAGGTTTCCACAGGCCTGCTTTCCATATTTAAGTTCCAAATTTTGACTGACAGTCTCTAGTCATCATATATCGACCACGATGGCTGAAATTTACATCAGAAATAGAGATTATTTCAGAAAAAAATGACCTGTTACTGGTCTCTTCAAGTTCTTCAAGCAGTTTAGATTGTCTTTCACAAAGGACAGATGCCCTCATGTCACATAATCAAATAGTTCCTTTACTGCTGCTGCATACAAATGTGTTACAGTTGTTTGGCTGGTATTCTGCTGCTGTAATCACCTCTGTTAGTTCTTCCATATTGGCAGGCTTCATATCCACACTACTAAACTTCTGCCTGTAATTTCCAGATGCCAAAGATTAATCTACAAATCATCTGCAGATAAATATGTTTCATAATCACTATTTATAGAAATAGAATTGATATATATTTGCATTGGCAAATATTCTTTGTGGACTGGCCTCAACCACTGGATCCATGGGCCTAAAGACTAGGATCCATAGTATAGCAACTGTAGTAGGATCTCCATACCTTCCATTTTCCTCTTTCATAAAATTATGATTTTCCATAATGTTATTGATTTATCATGGGTAGGCAATAAAAACTGAGCAGCATTCGTCTGGGGCAACCACCTAATTTCATCGATCTTTTCTTCTATTTCTAAACTTTTCAAGTAGTCAAACTCTGGTTCATAGCTCGGGAAGGTGCTGTAAAGATTATATTCTCTGCTATGAGACTGGATTTTGTTCTCCTGCTCCTGTTGAAAGATGACAAGTCTACCACCTTTTCCTCCTGTTGCTAGTAATTCTCCAGAATGATTGAACACTACTGTAGAAATTATATCTGCTTCTGCTACATCATCATCTACTGCTCCTTCACCTAAGAAAAACACTACTGATTATCATCACCTTCTCCAGCTCCTGCCATGTTGAGCTGGCAATGGTGACCCTGCTGGGTTCCTCTGGGTCTGTGCTTCCTAGCCATTTACTTCTTGAAGATGTGATGATAGCAGACTTTGTAAAAAGACCCTTTATGTGTTCATTGAGGAACCCAACCTGAAGAATATTGGGAAATATAATCTAGACTGCTCCTAGAAGAAGAGGAGGATTTAGATTTTGGTAAATAACTAACATTGTCTGCTCCTCTGGTCATCATACCAGATGATGTTTTTCATACATAAGCACATTTTTTCCCTGTGAATAGAATAAAATCATCACCCTCCCCAGAGAATACATCCAAAGTTACAAAGTTCCCTCCAGTTCTTTGTGCATCCCTTTCTACATACCAGATGTGACAGTGAACTAAAAGAAAATCAATCTGTTCTCTCTACACGCTATGCATATAACCACTTATAGACACAGATGCATGCATACACATATATGTGTGCACACATATAGATAATGGTAGATTAGGGACAAGATAATGCTATTAAAACTCCTACTCAAGGACTTTTAATAAGGGGATTCTGCTTGAAGGAGTTACCTTGTTCATTATTTGCTGTGACCCCAAGTTCTGAAGTGGATTTGAAGAATATGACCTCTTTAGGGACTGTAGAGCTTTCTCCCCCTGCTTCTTGCAGGGGATCCAATGGTAGTTTTACAGTCACATGCTTTTTAAGGTCAGAGTTGTGGTCTCCATAGCAATACAATCCTCTTAAAAATCTTGCAAGTTCTAAGAAAAAAATAATATTGAAATAGCAATAAGCACAATAAGCATAACTGACCCCCTCTTTTCTTACAAAACCTTAATTTGTACATCAAGAAACCACCTACAAGCTAAAGCAGGTGGGACAACCTCTCACCAACTGGAAACAGTCCCTTATCAAAGGGTTCCAAATGGAGGACACACCATCTGCCCCTCTCCCCCAAAAAACCCCACAAGATCTGGGTAGAGAAAAAGATAAAGGGGAAAAAAGAAAAAAAAAAACCACCTACACACCAGAACATTCTGAATTTTTATGACCTCTTTTAAGTTGCCACTGGCTTAGTAGGCACTTGTTCTACCTTCCAAATTATCTTAAATGAAAATTTAGTCAAATAAATATTTTGCTATGGCAAGTGTGAGTTCTCAAGCCTTCAATCTGCTAAGTGTGTTGCCTTGCTGCCTGCCATCTGCCTCCTGACTGTGACGCCAATGCAGCCCACATCAAGTTTCCAATTCCTGTATTAGTTAGGATAATACCAGCTGCTTTAACAAATGGGCCAAAAATGTATAACAACTCCTAAAACAGTACTGGGTGGATAAAAATGTTGGTGGGCTGTTTCTCCTTAGTAGCATTCCAAAAACCAAGCTGAAGAAGATTCTTCCATCTTCCTCAGGTGGCTTTCAATTCCATGGTCATCTACAGCTCACAAAGCATGGAGGAGTTCACCTGGGAGGCTTTTATTGGTCAGTCTGTGTTTCACATCCTTTCTAGTCACATTCCATCTTTCCACTGTGACTGACTAGAACTCAGTAGATGATCACAGCTACTGTAAGGGAGTCTGGGAATATAGCCCAGTTTGTTCCCAGAGAGAACACAAAATCACAGATGTTTATGAATAGCTAGCAATCTCTGACACTCTCAATTATATCATTTATCAAAGATTCAAGAGCCAAGGAATTTACCAGTTGCTCCTAGAAACAAACAAATAATCAAGGCATGATTTGAAATAGATTATGTTAATATTGCCCTTAAAAAATAGCTGCAGTTTCTTTTAGTGGATTCTTTCATAATCTCAAATGGCACGTGGGTCATGGATATAATACTGAATTTGGAATGAGAAGTTCTTGCTTCAAACTTTGCTGCTGTTCCTCAATAATTGTGTTATTTAGGCAAGACACTTAAGTAATATAAATCTCTGTTATTTTCACATGTAAAATGGGGCTATTTACACTTTTGACATCTAGGGTCAGGTCATCATCTGTTGTGCGGCAAATGTGAGCAGCAGCCCTGGTCTCTGTCCACCAGGTGCTCGGGGTACTGCCTGCCCCCCAGCTGTAACATTGTTATATTGAAAATGTCTCCAGAGGGCCAAGTGTTCCCTGGGGGCAAAACGTCCCTGGTTGAGACCCAATGGAGGAATGCAGCTTTCCTAGCAGGGCCCCAGAGAATCCTTCTACATCAAGTTCCAAGGAAATGAGCATTTCCAGCATAAATAAAAATGATTACAAATGCCACAAAGAAGCAATACACCCTGAACACTAGCAGAAATGAGATAAGATCCGTGGCACTTCAGATAGTGGGATTGTCAGACTGAGAATACAAAAGAACTATGTTTTATATGTCTAAAGAAATAAAAGAGACATTGGAAATATGAAAAAAAGGGGGACTAGTGGGAAAAAAGGGGGGCTAATACTAAAGTTAGTGAACCAAGAGGTTTTTGAGATAATATAAGAAGCCAAATTATGTTTAAAACATTTTGAAATAATAAACAAAACATCAACACAAATAAAACAATTAGTAATAATGACAATGATAAAATGAATGCATGCTCCTCTTGATTCTTATCAACCAGAAAGCAGACCATGACTCATGCTTTTATATATCTCCTTAGTAATTAGCCTGTCATTTATTGAATGATATAGGATCTTCCTAATAGCTCATTAGTCTCTCTGCTCTTATAACTCACCAGGCTGATATCTGATGGACCTTTCTAACATAGCAACACCTTATATTTTCTTTATTTTCTGTTCTGTTAGTGTTAAATGCTTTTACATTATACACAAGACTAAATATAATGTTACTGAGAAAGACCTTACTACCTAGTTCTGTCTGCCATCTGCAATTTGCTGCTCTCTTTCCCCTTTTCAAAAACAATTCGTGTTTTCTCAATATCTTTGCACATTCTGTTCTATTCCCTAGAATGTCTGCCCCTTTCCTTTCTAAATGTTCACATTAGGTCCAACATTCAAAGCAAGACTCAAATTTTCCTTGAAAATATCCTTGATTTTCTCTCATTAACTCCCACCCCAGATAAAATCACAATACTTTGGCAAGTTAAATAACATACACACAACCTTTTTTTTTTTCAAATTGCATGTCTATCTCTTCAACAATATTACAACTTCCCTAAAATCCATTTTTAAATTACAAGTATTTTTCTTAGAATAGTGATCCTTATGAAACCACAACAGTTTAGGAATTTATATCCAGACTGATATGAAGGTTTTCATATGGGTCAGTGTTCATATATATGGATATACAACATAGAAATAAAATTTTGGGCATTAGAATTTTAATTTTTTGATCTTCTCAAAAAAGTCTTGGTTTAATTGATTTTTCTCTATTGTTTTTCTGCTTTTGATCTCATTGATTTCTGCTCTGATCGTGATCATTTGTTTTTCCTACTTATTTTGGTTTATACTTATTTTTCTTTTTCTTGTTTCTGAAGGTGGGAGCTGGGGCTAGTCACTGATTTGGGACTTTTTCATTCCTGTGCAGCATTTGGCATTATAAATTTCCAAAAAACTCTGATATATTGTTTTCATTTTCATTCAATTCAAATACTTTCTAATTTCTTTTTTGACTTTTTCTTTGACCCATGACTTATTTAGAACTACATTACTTAATTTCTAAATAATTGGGGATTTTTCGGGAGAGCTGTCTGTTAATGATGTCTAATTTAATTCCATTGTGCTCAGTAACATATATTGATTACTTGAATCCTTTCATGTTTACTGAGACCAGTTTTATGGCCCATGGTCTACTTTAGTAAATGGTTTGCATGTACTTGAAAAGAATAAGTGGTGTTGGGTGGAATATTCTATAAATGGGAATTAGTTCAAGTTGATTAATAAGGTTGTTCAAATCTTCTGTTTCCTTACTGACATTTTCTCTCAATGTTTTATCCATTTTTGAGAGAGGGGTATGGAAATCTCTGACTATAATTGTGTTAGTCTATTTCTTACAATTGTGGGAGTTTTTTTTGAGGTATTTTCAAGCTCTGTTATTAGGTAAATAAGTCTTGATAAATTGATTCATTTGTCATTATGAAATTATTTTTCCTGGCAGTAGTCTTTTCTCTCAGATCTACTTTGTCTAATATTAATATGGTCATGTAATTTTTGTTTTCTTTTAGATTTCATGTGGCATAGCTTTTCCCATCCTTTCCCTTTTAACCTATTTGATTCTAGATCTACACATTTGAAGTTTGCTTCTTATAGGCAACATGGAGATAGTTCTTGCTTTTCAATTCAATCTATAGCCTCTGCATTTTAATTGGAGTTTCTATATCCTTTACATTTAATATGAATATTGATATGGATAGCGTTCAATTTACTATCTTGCTATTTGTTTTCTATCTGCCCCATCTTTTCCTTGTCCCCTCTCTCCCCTCACTGCCTTATTTTGGATTAATAAATATTTTTTTCATTCCATTTTATCTTATTTGCTGGATTTTTAGGTATACCTCCTTGCTTTATTATTTTAATGGTTGCTTTCAGATTTATAGGATACCTCTTTAACTTATCACAACTTACTATTAGTAATATTATACCATTTCATATATAGTATAAAGCCTACAATAGAATATATCTATTTCTTCCCTCCCCCTCATTGTGCTGTTTTTATTGCACATTTTAATTTTATATGTTATAAATCCCATATTACTATGTTTTTGTTTTTGCTGAAATAATTTTATTTTAAACAGTTTTAAATAAGAATTAAGAAAAACAAGAAAAAATACTTAAATTTTACCCTTCTATTTATTATTTTTAGTATTCTCGATTCCTTTGTGTTGGTTCATATTCTATCTAGTATCATTTTTCTTTGGCCAGGGAGATTCCTTTAACATATCTTCTAGTGTTAGTCTGTAGGTTTCAGTTTCCTTCAGCTTTTGTATGTATGGAAATGTCTTTAGCCTTTGTTTTGAAAGTAATTTTTACTAAGTATAGGATTCTAGGTTGATAGTTTTTCAGTTCTTTAAAAATCTTGCTCTACTGCATTGTTTATGATACAAAATATGCATCATCTTTATCTTGTTTCTGTGTATGTAATTATTCTTAACTGTTTTTAAGATTTTCTCTTCATTGCTGGCTTTGGGAAATTTGATTATGAGTGCCTCAGGGCCATTTTCACAAAATTTCTTGTGCTTGAGGTTAATTGAACTTCTTAGTTCCATATTTTTCTTAATATTTGTCATCAAATTTGGACCATTGTTTGTTCAAATGTTTTTCTCTACTTCCCTCTTTTCCGTCCTTTGGATACTTCAGTTACATTTATATTGTTTCTTTAAGTTGTCCCCCAATCTCTCTTCGTCTGTGTTTCATTTTGGATAGTTTTTGCTGTTATGACTTCAACTTCACTAATCTTTTCTTCCATTAACATTGTGGTTTTCAGATCTAAAAGTTACATTTTGGAATTTTTTATAGATTCCATATCTCTGTTTAATTTTTGATCATATAGAATACAATGATAATAACTGTTTTAAAGCCCCTGTGGGTTGATTTCAATTGTTTCATTTATCTTGTCATGGTAAGTCCTATTCTTCTACTTCTTTGCATACCAAGATGCTTGATTGATTATCAGACATTGTAAAATTTAATTTGCTGGGTGCTGAAATTTTTTGAATTCTTATATGCATTCCTAAAGTAATTTCTGGCATCCAGTTAAATTACTTGAAAATAATTTTCTTTCCTGGTCTTCCTTTTAACATTTGTTAAATGGGAACAAAGCAGTGTTCAGTCTAGTGTTCCCCATTACTGTGGGTTGTTCTGAATGCTGTGTCTGTATTAACAGAGAATCTGTTTGTGTTAGTTTGTTTGCTGCCGGAATGCAATATACTAGAACTGGAACAGCTTTTACAAAAGGTAGTTTAATAAGTAAACAAGTTTACATTCTAAACCTGTGGAAATATACAGACTAAGGCATCAAAAATACCTTATTTCAAGGAAGGCCGATGTGTCTGCAACACCTCTGTCAGCTGGAAAGTCACGTGGCTGGCATCTGCTGGTCCCTTGCTCCTGGGCTCTGTTGCTTTCAGCCTCTGTTCCTGTGGGGGTTCCTCACTTTACTTCTCCAGGGCTGGCTTTCATCTCTTGGTTTCCCTTGGCTCTCTCCAGGTTATGGCCGCCTTAACATCTCATGGCAATATCTGCTAGGCTCCAAGCATCTCAAACATCCGTATCTCTTTTCTTGAAGTGTCTGCGTCTGTGTCAGCTCTGCTGTGAAGTTCCTGTTGGCTCTCAGGCTTCTATCCTTTCTCTAGGCTCTTTCATTTCGGGCATTTCTCTAAAGTGTTTCCCCGGTTAAAGACTTTAGTAATCAAATCAAGACGCACCTGGAGTGGGTGGAGTCACAGCTCTATCTAATCAAAAGTTAATACCCACAATTGGGTGCGTCACATCTCCATGGAGATAACCTAATCAAAAGATTACAATTTAAAGTATTAAATATGGATGAAAAGAAACAGTTGTTTCCACAAGACTGGATCAGGATTAAAACATGGCTTTTCTGGGGTATGTGATAATTTCAAACTGGCACACTGTTCATTCTTTTTTACCCTCTGAGACATCTATACTTGATGTTAGGAATGATTTCCCAACATTCTATTTATGCCCTTAATGATTCCTCTCTGTGGGAGAAGAACTCTACTCACAATTATACCAGTTAAATGACATAATGAAAATATTTACAAATAAAAGGAAGTTTCCTTTATGACCTCAAAGATAAGTAAAGATTATACTATGCTAACACATAAAAAACTAATTTAAGATCTGGTTATTGTTGTGGCCAGCCAACATTGCTATTTGACATATCATTGATGAAGATATGGCCTAAAGAACTTTTCTTTGTTTGATATAACTGGACATTGAAATCTACTAAATATGCTTTTCTTTGCTTCAAGTTATAGTGCATAATTGTTTTCTATTCCATTTTTTCTAATGTATGTTAGATAATAAATATGAAATATATTTCTGATGTCATCTGGAAAATATTTCTGATGTATTAAGTTTTGTCTCCAAAATGGAACTTTAAAGTTTTATAGAAATGAATTTTATTTTCTGCCACTTCCCTTCCTCAGCCTACAAATGTGTATAGTTACCTGTAAGAAATGAATTCCGAAATTATTTGCTGCTAATAATGGGCTTTCTTTGTAAAAACCAATACCTTTAGTCAGTCAACAGCCATCAAATATACAAATGAATGACTTCAGACAGTCTCTTGAGACTGAAGATTTTAAGACACATGTATTTTTCAAAGCTTTTGGCTTGATAGTCTATGTGTATAATGTGTGTGTGTGTTTTGCATGTGTGTTATATAATTTTGAATAAGTATGTTTTAAAATTTTGTAGATGCACATTAGGATGACTTCTTGGATTCACAATACCCCAATAGTGTGCTTCACTCTCTTGTTTTGATTACCTGGGAAAGGCAGGAACCCCAAGCAGGGCCAATCATAGTGCAACCACCTCTGCCATCTCAGGCCATCCTGGTATTGCTAACAGGAGTCCTTTCCCAAAACTTTTTTTTTTTCAAATCAATCTGGAAAGGAAGTTCCCTGCTCTTTTTTCTGGCAACACTGTAAGGATGTGAGAAAAAAATGTTATCGTATGCCATGGTTCTGGTTTGGGGAAAAAAGCAATGGGTGAATATTGAAGTGATAGTAGGAGGTAAGTTGAGAGAGTGTACTGGTACTCATTACAGCTTTAAACTGACAGTCACCTACAGATAGAGCCATCCCTTTAGCGGTCTAGTAGTACTAGCCAGTGACTCCTCTCTGTTGCCTAAAGAGTTTGAGTTAGGTACGCATCGCTTGTAATGAAAAATAATCCTTAAATATTGATGTCAAAATATTGAAATGCATTTTCCAGAAGAATACCTGACTGGTATTTTATTAATTTTATTAATGCAGGCTTTTTTCCCCTCATTTTAATGATGTCTAATAAAAACAGAATATATGATGGCAGATACTAGTTTATTCACTTGTGAGCCTAAGTTGTATTGTTAGTTAAAAAAGTAAAAGCACCTGTAATAAACAAGAATTTAATATAAAATTTTCTAATCATAATCTTCCTTTCTTTTGGTAATATTCAGATAAGAAATTGATTCAACTTTTTCTTCCATCATTCCCCATGATCATGTACTGAAGAGAAAAACATTTACAGGGACTCAATGTTCAATCAAGGTTGCTTGACTCTCAAAGTGTGTATCATCAAGCAGTCACTTTTAGGTATTAATACAATTTTCATGGTCCACAATAAAGGTAGTTTTTCTTTGATAAAATAGGGAAACAGTATGTACTTCTGTGAGTAAATGGAAAGCAAATTAATCCATAGATATTAATTGCTTGCAAGGCACCTGAAAGGTACTATAGCAGCTTTGTACAGATTTGTGATTTCAACATTCTCAAGTGTTTGCTTTTGAAATTATTTTACGCTATAAATAATATGACTTAAAGATTATATCAACTTATTGGCAGAATAACAAGTTTTAGCAGGTTATGAGGGAGAAAGTATGGAGAGCTGAGGTAGAAAAGGACACTTATAGTCTCAATTTAGGCCACTATTTCCACCTCCAAATAGTTCCAATATATAACACCCCTTAAATTATATGGTAACCCTTCTCTCTGAAGTCTTGACCTGCAGTTTGAGAAACACTGGCATTGATATATGAAATACACAGATAATGCAAAAAACTCATTTTACAAGATAGTTTCACCTTCTGCCCCCATCAATCATATTACAAAATCTGTCAACAGGAAGCCAATTGTCTGCCTTAAATTTCACCTCCACTCCCTCCACATGGTCACTTTGGAAGAAGTGTTTTGACCAATATAAATGCCCAAAAGTGAACTGGAATAGAGATATGGACTCACTGGTCTAGTTAATTTGTTTCTAAATGGTAATGTTCAACTATATTGCATGTTTGTGTTGAAAAAAATGCAGAAGTATTTTCATTCTTACTTTGCTTTGATTTGGAGACAATATTTTTCTCTAATTCTCAGGGGCCTAGAATACCTCCTTATTTTTACTTTTAGTATGCTTCTCTTTTTCCTTCTTTGCTTTCCCACTCTGCAGCTCTACTGAAAATCCTTTTCTCTACCTTTCTCTCTTCTTTCACTATCTTACTATCCTTACAAAACTCAAGATGGATCAGGAATATAAATAAATATGAATGAAAATACTTTAGTTTTATGAAACTACATAGTAAAATCTAAATCACTCTATTTGTCAGTTGGTTAATGAATATTTATTGCATGCCTACTACCTACCCAACAGCATCATTTATTCCAGTGACAGATATGGTTAACAAAATAATGACTTTCCTTCTGTAATTTACACTCACCCATTAACAAAGAATGAAAACATTGTACCAATATTGACCAGACATTGAGAAATGCTGAGAAAAAGCTGGAAATAGATTTCTGTTAATGTTAAGAAAATGTATAATACAGGGCCTAAATTATTCAAGCATGTTAGGAAAGTTTCCCTATGTAGTACTGTTCTTGTACTGTTCATGTTGAGATTTGAAGGATGATCTCCATTTAGATAAGGTGAAGGGAAGAAGTAGAACATTCCAGGTAGAGGGGACAGTATGCATAAAGGTCGTGTGGCAGAAGAAAGCAAAGTATGGTCAAGGGGTTGAGAGGAAGCCAGCTTGGAGTCGGGTTGTGCACATGAGACTGGAGAAGCATTTACAGGCCAGTTTATTGAGACAATAGGTGTGTCATTGAATGGCCATCGGAGGTCATTGAAAAAGACTGTGTTTTAGAAATGATATATTCTGGCTGCTTTGTGGAGAATGGATGGAAGGAGACAGGGGAATTATGGCTGTGATGGCTACAGTCTAGCTGAGGCTATGACAATGAAGATAGATAGAGGTGGTAGGATTGACAGGACATTGGAGCTTATTGAATTGGGCATGGAGAATGATAGAAGAGTCTAGAATTATGCTTGCTATTTTGGCTTAAATATATGGTGAATAGTAGAGCCTTTTCCTGGAATTGGGGAAATTGACAGGAAGAGGCTAACTGATTAGGAGATTCTGACATACATTAAAGTTACCATTAAAACACAAATACGGGCAGCTGCCGTGGCTCAGCAGGCAGAGCTCCGACCTGCTGTGCTGGAGGTCTGGAGTTCGATCCCTGGTGCCTCCTGCCCATATGCAAATTAAAAAAAAAAAACACACAAATACACATACACACAAACAACTTGGGATCACAAATATAATCTAAAAAATGAACTGCTAGTTGAATATTAAATGTTTAATTTGCAAGAATTTCAAATGTCCTTCATAGGGATGAAAGAGTTTTGGATAGATGATTTCGGTGGTCTTGTTCTCTCTAAAATGTTCCCAATTTTTTCTGGTGTTCTAAGGCATTGAAAATAAAATATCAGAATTATTTTCAAATCTTAGAGTGCTCAGTAAATTATTTTCCCATGAAGAAAAGAAGATGTGTTTAATGAACGGGTTGTTCAAGCATATCTCATTTCCTGCAGTACCCACAGTTATAAGAAGAATTGCTAATGGCCAAAACAATGCTGCCAGAAAACCATAAGGACATTCTTCCATTCATTCTCATTCAGCCATTTTGCCTCTGACTCTGACACTGCAATTTTTAGTTATGGCTGAGAATGCTGTATTCTATACACAATATGCTCTGATGTATATCTTTCCCAGATACAAATACACAAAAGCTGCTCGTTTCTGCACCAAACTGCTTTGAACATCCTTTCTACTAAATAAACTCAATTTTATTACCTCAATTTACTTTCTATATTGCAGCCATAGGTTTGGTGCAATAATGCAAAAAAAAAAATCAATCCTTCAAGGTCTGTGTCCCCTTTGCATGTCCCTGGCCTATTTTGGATGGGAAAGACTGAATTGGAAAGTCCTCTCCATTGTGCCCTCCTCACACACTGTACTCATCAGGCAAAAGCAGCAATGAAAAGAGTGTAAAAAATATGGAAGCAGATCTTCTGGGACAAAGACTTGTGGGCTTCAAACAGCTGGGAGAGGGAGGTTTGTCTCCTGGGAATCAGAGGGGACAGTCAAACTCCTATAAACAGGGGACTCCAAAACAACTAACAAGCAAAAGCCCAGGACATGGCATAGGCCTAGAAAGACAGAGAAAACATTGCACACTTTATTCACCTTGGGTAGACTCTCCTGAGAGGAGGGCTGAAGCTTGGGGAAATCTCTGCCTTACCTCCAGCTGGTTACAAAATCAAGAAACAGACATCCTAGGGAGTAAATCTGAGTTAACATTTTAAAATATTAAAATGTATAGTGTGTAATAAGAGTACAAAACAAAGAAACAGGAAAAGATGCCCATCCAGAAAACATCAACAAAGAAGATGAGAATGTGGATATATCAAACAAATCCTTTTAAGAAATGATCTTTCAAATGTTTGAAAAAAATGGAGGGAAATACAGAAAGAACTAAAAGCTTTCAGGAAAACAATGAATGAGCAAAATGACAGTCAAAGTAAAGAGATAGAAATTTTAAAAAGGAATCAAACACAACTACTGGAGTTGAAGACCACAATAACTAAATGAAAAATGCCCAGGAGTGGGGGTACAAGTTCAGTGGTAGAATTCTTGCCTGCCATGTGGGTGACCTGGGTTCAATTCCTGGTCCATGTACTTCCCCAAAAAACAAACAAATAAACAAAAAACAAGTAAAATGAAAAAAGTTCAACAAATGGTGCTGCAGTAATGGAATACTCACATGGGAAAATAATGAAATGTGACCCCTGCCACAAAACATTAAAAAAAAAATGCCCAGGAGGGTTTCATGAGCAGATTGGAGCTGGCAGAAGAAAGAATCAGTGAACTTGAAGACAAGACACTTGAAATGAGTTAGGCTGAAGAGCAGAATGAGAAAATAAGTATTAAAAGCAAAAATAGTTGAACATACCTCTGGGACCCCTTGAACATACCAATATACACATTATGGTAGTCACAGAGGAGAAGAAAGATAGAAAGAGGCAGAAGGAATAGTCAAAGAAATAATAACAGAGAACTTCCCACATTTAGCAAAAGCATGAATATGCATATCCAAGGTCATAGAACTCCAAAGTGGATAAACATGAAGGAAACATTATCATATATTGATCACAGTATCAAAAGCTAAAGGACAAGAAGAGAGCTCTGAAAGCTGCAAGAAAAAAGGAAAATGTTATGTACTAGAGAATCCCAATTAGACTAAGTGTACATTTCTCATTAGAAATCAGAGGCAAAAGAGCGATGGGTTGAAATACTTAAAATCCTGAAAGAAAACAATTGCCAGACAAGAATTTTGTATCTAACAAGACTCTCTTTCAAAAAGGAGGGAGAGATTAACACATTCTCACATAAACAACAGCTGAATGGTTCATCACCACTAGACCTGCCCTACAAGCATGACTAAAGGGAGTTCTTCAGACTGAAAGGAAAGGACACTGGACAATGGTTCAATGCGGCATAAAGAAACAATGACCTGTGGTAAAGCTCACCAGACCCAGGCTTGGGCATTCCCCATAAGAAAGAGTAGCTTGATTGGCCTCCACTGGTCCTTCACCCACCTTCTCCTTCCAGAGAGCATAGCTCAGGGAGAGGGAAAAAGAGGATAGGGCATGTCTATGACTAGTATGCTGGGGTCTGGTGTTGGTGAGTTCTGGGCATGTCAGGTTCCAAAGACAACTCCCAATACAGTTCTTTGGCTGGTTCTTTTGAAGAAATCATCCCCTCAATAAGGCAGGACTATATTTAGAAGCTAGAGGAAAAAAGATAAAAGTCTGAAAACTAATAGAATCTTAGTATTTTCCTGAACAAACATCATGATTCTTTAAAATAAATGTTTGTCCTCTGCATCTCTTTCAAATAAACAAAAAGATAATATACAAGTTTAATGTAATGTTTGTTTGTTTGTTTGTTTTGTAAGGTTTGTTTTGTGCAAAGCAATCTGCTATGTTCTGAGTTGAAACATACAGGCATAAACTTATTATATCTCACAACCTTGAAATCTTGCCAGCTTGATAAAAGAGAGCTTCAAATAGTTTTGGAAAAACTAAACAAGTATAAAGTTATTGGAAACGACTTTTAAAATAAACTTAGTAAAATTTTATCATTATGAATGTCTAATTTATGCCTTACAAATCTTATTAGCTTGTACAGCTGTCTTTTCTTCTAATAAAGGGATAAAAGATAAGCTAAAGTCTTAAGAGAAGTTATTCTGGCATCTTAATACAGTAATAAAGCTGAAAGCTCACATTAAAACTAATTTGCTAAAGAACCCAAACTCAAGATTTTTACAAACTCAAATATTTATAAGCTGATGTCTCTTGAACATTACCACCTTCACTCCCTGCTAAGCATGGAATGATCATTAGAGTTAAATGCATGCTAACATAGCAACTTTACTAAATGAGAGCACTTCTCTGTCTTGCCTAACCTTTGTAAGTTGCTTTCCACTGATTCCGTTATTCCATTTAGACTTTAACAGAGCTGCACTATCTCTACATTAATATTTTAAAACTGTCATTTTTTTCAACAGTAAATAAAAGTGGAATAAAATCCTGGGAAATATTCGTGGATCATGAATGTTCACAGATTCATAGAAAATAAAAGTAAAAACCTAGAAAAAAGTTTAATGTACACATGCACAATAGAATGGGTGAATGATTACATGAATTCATAAGATGGGAGACATATAAAGGTAAAAGTAAATGAAGCGCAGCTACATGAAACATGAATGAGTCTGAAAACCATAATGTTGAAAGTAAAAAAGCAAGTTGTTAATTAAAAAAAAAAACCAGTACAGTTCCATTTTTATAAAGGAAAAAGAAAGCAATGCTACAATGTATTTTTGGGTGAACACATACAAAGATGTTGTCCTGGCTTTGCTAGGCTCAGATAAAAAATACCATGAACAAATTTTGGCTAAACCTGGGATTTATTGACTCACAGTTTCAAACTAGGAGACTTGCTTTCTCCAGGGGTAGGTAGCATTCTAACCGGCTGACAATCTTTGGGTCCCTTGGCAGATAGCCTTGCCTTGCATGATATGGCAATGTCTTCTCTCTCCTTTCTCTTCATATTCTGTTGACATCCAGCTTCCAGCTCTTCCATGACTTTCTCTCTATACGAGAATTTCTTCTGCTTATAAGGGACTCCAGTAATACAAATTAAGGCCCACCTTCATTCAGCGGGTGACACTTGAACTAAAATAACAACTTTGAGAAACCCCATTTACAATGGCTTCATAACCCACATGGATGTGGATTAATACTGAGGACATGTCTCAATTGGGGGGCATAATTCACACTACCACAGATATTAAAATTATGAAAAAAGGAAAGAGAACAATAAAAAGTTTAGGAAAGTGTCTAGGGGATAGGCTACAATTTTAAATAGGGGGTCAAGGAAAGCCTCATTGACAAAAAGAATGTTTTAGCTTGGATTTTTCCAGAATTAGACTGAGGCAAAATTCTATTTCACTAAGTTGATTTGGGGGCTTATCCCAGGAAATACTGATGAGAGAATGAAGAAGAGAAAGAGGGAAGGGAAGGAAGACAATGAAAGGTCTAACATCATGCATTTACCACTAGAAGTAACAGGAGCTTAATCTTGCTGGGAAAACTCCAAGAAATAGTATAAAACACATTCCTTAGATTTACCACCCTTGCCCCCTCACAAAGGGGCAGGGAGCAGGGCATTTTTTCACTTGTTCCCATCGGTCATTGATTGCAGGATGCTCCCTTGGAGCATTATTTTCCTGGCTTCACTGACCTGCCATGGGTTCAGGCATGAGCTTACACCACTAGTAAGCTCTAGTGGTGAGAGAAAACTCTCATGTAAATTATTGCAGATGTTGGCAGCTGCAAGTCAGAGCAATATACACTAAAGCAATTAATGTGAGGGATATAGGCAGGATGCCAGAAGCTTCTGCTGTCTAGTTTGAGCAAGGCTTATGGAGGGTGAGGGAAGCTAGCTGCCAGAATGCAAGATACCAGAAACAGAACGGCTTTTAAAAGGGGGAATTTAATAAGTTGCTAATTTACAGTTCTAAGGCTGAGAAAATGTCCCAATTAAAACAATTGAGTCTATAGAAATGTCCAATCAAAGGTATCTATCCAGGGAAAGATATCTTGGTTCAAGAAGGCTGATGATGTTCAGGGTTTCTCTCTCATTCTGAAAAAGCACATGCGGACACAGTCACAATTTCTCTCTCGGCCGGAAGGGTACCTGAAGAACAAGGTGTCATTGGCTAGTTTTCTCTCCTGGCTTCCTGTTTCATGAAGCTTTCCGGGAGGCATTTTCCTTCTTCATCTCCAAAGGTTGCTGGCTTGTGGGCTCTGTGCTTCTCATGGCTATGTGATTCTTCTCTGCTCTCTCTGAATTTCTTTCTTTCTCCAAAATGTTTCCTCTTTTATAGAACTCCAGAAACTAATCAAGACACACCCAAATGGGTGGAGACATGTCATGTTGTCACCTAATCCAGTTTAACAACCACTCTTGAATAAATCACATCTCCAAGGAGGTGATCTGATTACAGTTTCAAACTTACAGTATTGAATAGGGATTATTCTGCCTTTATGAAATTGGATTTAGATTAAAACATGGCTTTTCTAGGGGACATACATCCTTTCAAACCAGCACAGGAGGGATAGATGTTTCAACAATAATAGTAGGAGATTTCAATACACCACTCTCCTCTATAGATAGAACAAACAGACAGAAGATCAACAAGGGAATAGAGAAGTTAAATAGCTTAAATGAATTAGACCTAACAGACATATATAGGTCATTGAATCCCAAAGCACAAGGATATACATTCTTCTCTAGTGTTCATGGAATATTCTCCAGAATAGATCATATGCTATGGCACAAAACAGGCCATTATAAATTAAAAAAACATTGAAATTATTCAAAGCACTTTCTCTGATCACAATGGGATAAAACTGGATCTCAATAACCACCAGAGAATGAGAACATTCACAAATATATGGAGATTAAATAACATACTCTTAAACAACCAGTGGGTCAAAGAAGAAATTGCTAGAGAAATCAGTAATTATCTGGAGATGAATGAAAATGAGAATACAACTTATCAGAACTTACGGGATGCAGCAAAGGCTGTGCTGAGAGGGAAATTTATTGCCCTAAATGCCAATATTAAAAAACAAGGAAAAGAAAAAATCGAGGACTTACCAGCACACCTGTAGGAACTTGAGAAAGCACAGCAAGCTAACCCCAAAGCAAGTAGAAGAAGAGAAATAACAAAGATTAAAGCAGAGATAAACGAATGGGAGAACAAAAGAACAATAGAAAGAATCAATAAAACCAAGAGTTGGTTCTTTGAGAAAATCAATAAAATTAATGGGCCACTAGCAAGACTGACAAAGAAAAAAAAAGAGAGAGGATGCAAATAAGCAAAATCAGAAATGAGGAGGGGTGTATTACCGCAGACCCTGAAGAAATAAAAGAAATCACAAGAGGATGCTATGTACAACTATATGCCAACAAACTAGAAAACTTAGATGAAATGGACAAACCTGGAAACACACAAATGAGCTACACTGACTCAGGAAGAAATAGAAGATCTCAACAACCCAATCACAAGTAAAGAGATTCAATCATTCATCAAAAATCTTCCTACAAAGAAAAGCCCAGGGCCAGATGGCATCACAGGGGAATTTTATCAAACATTCCAAAAAGAACTAACATCAATCCTGCTCAAACTTTTCCAAAAAATTGAGGAAAAAGGAACTCTACCTAATTCATTTTATGAAGCTAATATCCTTTTAATACCAAAACCAGGTAAAGATGCTGTAAGAAAGGAAAACTACAGGCCAATCTCCTTAATGAACACAGATGCAAAAATTCTCAATAAATTATTAGCAATCGAATCCAATAGCATATGAAAAGAATTATACACCATGACCAAGTGAGGTTTATACCAGGATGCAAGAATGGTTCAACACAAGAAAATTAATTAATATAATACAGCACATTAACAAATCAAAAGAGAAAAATCACATGATCATGGCGATTGATGCTGAAAAAGCATTCAACAAAATTCGGCATCCTTTTCTGATTAAAAACGCACCAAAAGGTAGGAATCAAAGGTAACTACCTCAATATGATAAAGGGAATATATGAAAAACCAATAGCCAGCATTGTACTCAATGGAGAGAGACTGAAAGCCTTTCCCCTAAGATCAGGTACAAGACAAGGATGCTCACTGTCACCACTATTATTCAACATTGTGTTAGAAGTTCTAGCTAGAGCAATCAGGCAGGACAAACAAAGAAATCAAAGGAGATCTAAATAATTGGAAAGACATTCCTGCTCATGGATAGGAAGGCTAAATGTAGTTAAGATGTCAGTTCTCACCAAATTGATTCAACACAGTACCAATCAAAATTCCAACAACCTACTTTGAAGATTTGGAAAAGCTAATTATCAAATTCATCTGGAAGGGAAAGATACCCTGAATAGCTAAAAGCATCCTAAAAAAGAAGAACAAAGTGGGAGGATTAACACTTCCTGACTTTAAATCCTATTATAAAGCCACCATGGTCAAAACAGCATGGTACTGGCACAAAAGATAGAAGCGCTGACTAATGCAGTAGAATCAAGAGTGCAGAAAGAGACCACCAAATCTATGGTTAACTGATTTTTGACAAGAGCCCCAAATTCTCTGAACTGGGACAAAATAGTATTTTCAATAATTGGGCATGGAAGAACTTAGTATCAATAGCCAAAAGAATGAAAAAGGGTCCCAATCTTACACCCTACAGAAAAATTAACTCAAAGTGGATCATACACCTAGATATAAGAACTAGCACCATAAAGCTTCTAGAAGAAAATGTAGGGAAACACCTTCAAGACCTAGTAATAGGAGGTAGCTTCCTAAACTTTAACTCAAAGCACAAGCAACAAAAGAAAAATAGATAAATGGGAACTCCTCAAAATCAAATGCTTCTGCAGTTCAAAAGACTTTGTCTAAAAGATGAAGAGGCAGCCAACTCGATGGGAGAAATATTTGGAAATATTGGACAAAAATTTAATTTCCTGTATATACAAAGAAATCATATAACTGAACAACAAAAGAATGAACAACTCAATTATAAAATGGGCTAAAGATAAGAATAGGCATTTTTCTGAAGAGGGAATACAGATGGCTCAAAAGCACATGAAGAGATGCTCCTTTTCATTAGTTATAAGGGAAATGCAGATCAAGACTACAATGAGATACCACCTCACACCTATAAGAATGGCTGCTATTAAGCAAACAGGAAACTATAAATGTTGGAGAGGATGTGGAGAAATTGGGACACTTTGGCATTGCTGGTGGGGATGTATAATGGTGCAGCCACTATGGAAGACTGTTTGGCGGTTCTTTAGGAAACTATATATCGAGTTGCCCTATGACCCAGCAATATATATACTTGGTATATACAAAGAAGAGCTGAAAGCAACGACACAAACAGACATTTACGCACTGATGTTCAAAGCAGCATTATTCACAATCAGCAAAAGATGTAAACAAACCAAATGCCCATCAACAGACTAGCAGATTAACAAAATATGGTATATACATATGATGGACTATTAGGCAGCTGTAAGACAAAATGACATCCTGAAGCACATGACAAGATGGATGAGCCTTGAGGACATACTGTATGATTCTACTTTTATGACCAGCATAAAGGTATAATCAGAGGCTTATAATATAAGAATATAGGGGAAGCTAGAGATGGGTGAACCATTATCTAAAGAAGTTGAACTCCAATGTAAGGGAATAGATAGGAGTGAAGGTGGTTCTCTAATAGGTCTATAAGTAATATTACCATATTGAAGATGAACAAGATAGAAAGGGCTTGTATAGACCTACGTGTCCCACTGATTATCACTAGATATATGAATTAGTTCTTGCAAGAATTAGTTCAAAGATATGATTCTTGTTTAAATAGTGTTTAAGTCCAGAGTACATGATAAAACTGCTATTGCATGCTATGCTCAAAAGGAAGCCAATAGCACTACCACAGCAATAGCAGAAGTAAATGATCGGGGGAGGGACAAGAGTTAAGAGGAGGTTTAGATTTTCTATTTAGTGAGGGTGTATTTATTGGTTTTCTTTCTCTTGAGAACAATGAAATTATCTAAAATTGAGAATGTTGATGGACTGTGGACTCTGGGCCTTCTACGTGATGCCTGATGAATGCAGGTGGCTGAAGGATGCACTGATGGTGAAGTAGGTTGGCGAACAATGGTGTACACTTATGAATGAAGGTTGTGTTGCTGCAAGAAGGAACAAAGTCATGAAGCATGCAACAATGTGAATGAATATGTGGGACATTTGCTGAGACAAAATAAGCCAGAAGCAAAAGAGCAAGAATGGTATGATCACCTTTAGAAGAAGCTTATAAGAAAACAGGGGCCTAGATTATAAGCTTTTAGAGCAAACACATGAAGTCTGGGCTGATGATTATTATTTCTGGATTTTCAGAGGTTGTTTTATATATATAATCTTATATTTAGAGATAAGAATGAGGCTGAACAGGTTGGAGTTAGAGTAATTCAGAATTGGGGGTAAGGAAGACAGTGCCTATATTTAGAACCACACATACTCTTTGAGACCAATGGAAGAAAGGTTTATTTGGTCTGGAACTGAAATTTTCTGTAGTGCATAATCTAAATTAACCTATCTGTAAGCTCACTTGAACAATTGAAACACAGGGAGCACAGAATAAGAAAGAGGTCCTTTAATCCTGTATAGATTAATGTAATGCCTGGATACATCCTAGAGTATATTAAGCAGATAATCAAAAAGTATTGGCAAAGTCCCCTGAGGAATATGAGCACGAATATGAAACTATTAACCTGAATATCAGGGAATCCCCTGATACTGTGTAAAACTTTAAGGACACCCAAATCAATAGGCTATGTCCTCAATCATAAGGCTTCCTCTTGTGAAGCTTATATAGGTAGCAGAGAAACTTAGATTACCTATAGGCATGCCTAAGAGTTACTTCTGGAGGAAGGAACTCTTTTGTTACTCAGATGTGGCCTCAGTCTCTCTAAGCCCAACTCTGCAAGTGAAATCATTGCCCTCCCCCTACATGGGACATGACATCCAAGGGTGAAAGTCTCCCTGGTGACGTGGGAGAGGACTCCCAGGGATGAATCCAGACCTGGCACTATGAGATCAACAATTACATTCTGACCAAAAGGGGGAAAAGAAGTGGAATTAATAAAGTATCAGTGGCAGAGAGCTCAAATAGAGTCGAGAGGCTACTCTGGAAGTTGCTCTTATACAAGCTTCAGGTAGACCTTGCTACCTGTCATAACCTACCATCCCCCAACCAGGACCATTCTAGTCAAACCTAAGAACACCTAGGGCAATATATAAGATTCCACAAGTGTTCCATGCACTAGAGTAACTTAACAGAAACCTACAACCTCCAGATGTGTTCCTGGTCCAGATAAGTCCTGAAACTTAGCCCAGCCTCTCCAGAACATCAGATAGTTCCATCTCCTTATCCCATATTAGTGACAGACCTTTCCAGTATGGAAAATTTAGAATTACCATAGCCCCAACACCTCTAAAGAGAGGGATGGAAAGATCAAAGGTGATGGTGGAGTTAGATAGGATTTAACAAATGAATATGAATGCTGAATCATTAAATTGATATCTCTTTTCATTTCCAGTATTTTAGAGCAGCTAGAAGCGAAAACCTAAAATTGTGAAATTGTAACCCATGTCAAAGTCTGAAATATGTTCTACAAGTAATTGTGGAGCTATGTTTTGAAATTTATAGCTTTTTTGTATATATGTTATTTTTCACAAAAAAGGAAGGAAGAAAATTGATTGTGATGATAAAAAAATATTTCAGCCCTCTAGCTTCCTATATTCTGGAGCAACTAAAAGGAAAAATATGAGAGGATCATATGGTAGCCCATGACAAACTCTGGCATCTGTCCTGTAACTACTTGTTGGGGAAGAGTGCTTTGAAAACTGTTGCTTTTTTATTTCTTTGTATTGTATATATGTTATACTATACAATAAAAAAGTTAAAAATAAAAGAAATAAAAAGAAAAGGGTGTTGATGACTTCTATTTCCAGAGAAAACCTACTTTTCTTAAGTCTCTCACTCAGTATAACTAAAAATCTGTATGCATTAGTTGTACTCAGTGGGAAAAATATAATATATAATATATGTATAAAATTTTTGATACTATATGTGTGTATGTATTTTAAAAATAGTGTGTTCAATGTGTGTGTATGTGTGTGTGTGTATATATATATATATATATATATATATACACAAAAGGTAGAGAGTAATGGCAGTCTGGTTAGGGATTTCAGGACCTGAAGAATGACTCAGTGATGAGTTCTCTGAGCTTTCTTTTTGCTCATATTCTGGAGAAGCTAGAAACCCAGAATGCCAATTAGCACAGGTAACAAAAATCCCAACAAAAGCTTGCTCTCTTTAACCAAATGACCAGAAAAGGGGCAGTCTAGAAGACAAACTTTTAGAAAGCAACTACTCTTCTGCAGACAATCACGACAGAATAAACTGTGGACATACATCCATGGAATGCCAACAAAGGACAAGATGGGATCTAGATTTCCATCTTCTTGAAGATGTAATAAAGCACCTCAACACTCCCCAATCAGGGTGATGTCAGACAAGGCCAAGTATACAGCCAGCACTTATACTCCCAAAAGTCAATAAGGAGGCCCCCGCTCCAACCTGTCATGTGCAGTGGATACCAGATGGGGAAACAGTTTTCCACCTGCACTCTGGAGTAAGGAGATATCCCACACCCTCCCCATTAGGGTGATGCCAGAGGAGGCCGGGTCCAGAGTCAGGAATTTCTCCAATGCTCCGCAATAACAAGGCCACCTCCACTAGAGAGTCAAGGCAGTCCACATGAGAAGCCCCAACCAGCAGTAACTGGTATCAATGGAGGTTTCTCAGGTATTAGAAACCTGAGAGGGTGAGTGGGGAATTTGGACTTCTACCTCCAATTGATACTAACAAAATGGCACTTCCCCTCCTTTTGTTGGAGCAGTGTCAGAGAAAGCTAGCTAAAATAGCATGTTTAAATAAGATCCAGGGTTTCATATCATAATAGAAAAATGTTCAAATTTCATTTAAAACAACTCACATACCAGGAACCATAAAGATCATGAAATGAATTTTTAAACTATCAATAGATACCAGCACTGAGATGACAGAGATATAATTATCCATCAAAGATTCTAAAGAAGCCATGATAAAAGGCTTCAAAGAGCCTTTAAATACATTGCGATGTATTTAAAATATGTATGAAACAAATAAAAAGAAAGAAAGTCCGAGAAAAGGTGTAGAAAATTTCAAAAAAGAATTAGAAGATATGAAGAATAACCAAATATACATTTTAGAACTGAAAAGTACATTACCAAAATAAAAAACTTAGTGGAAGGGTTAAATAGCAGAATGGAAAGTACAGAGGAAAGAATCAGTGAACTGGAAGATCAAACAATAGAAATTAGCCAAATGAACAACAGAGAGAAAATACACAGGAACCTATGAAACTACAACAAAAGATTTTAAATTGATGTATTTGAGATCCCAGAGGGAGAGGAGAAGACAGCAAGAATGAAAAAGCTCTGGAAAACCGTGCCAAAATATTCTCAAATTTGGCAAGGTACATAAACCTACATACTCAAGAAGAGGAATCAACTCCAAGCAGGATGGACACCAAAAACATGATCCTGAAAAGAAAAAAAATTGAACTTCATTAAAATTAAAACTTCTCTGCAAAGAAAACAATGTAAAGAGAATGAAAAGATAAGGCAAAACTGAAATAAAATATTTGTAAAACACATATGTGATAAAGGACTTATCCAAAATATACAAAGAACTCATCAAAAAGAAAACAAACAACCCAAATTACATGGGTAAAAGATATGAGCTTACACTTCACCAAAGATGATATACATACAGAACAGAGCTTATGAACATATGCTTAATATCATGTATTTAGAGAATTGCAAATTAAAGTAACAAGATACCACTGTACATATATTAGAATGGCTAAAATCCAAAACAATGAAAGCATCAAATGCTGGTGATGATGTGTAACGGAGGAACTCTCATTCATCATTGATGGGAATGCAAAATAATAAAGCTACTTTGTAAGAGCATCTGTTGGGAGGCTTTTTCAAAAGCTAAATGTAGGTTTACCATGTGATCCAACAACTATACTCCTAGGCATTTACCCAAAGGAGTTGAAAATTTATTTCCACACAAAATCCTGTAAGGAATTTTTTTCTGTAAACAATTTTTATACAACTTTATTCATTATTGCCAAAAATGCTAAGCAACCAAGATGTCCCTCAAAAGGTAAACAGATAACAAACTGTGGTACATCTATGCAATGGAATATTATTCAACAAAAGAAATGAGTTATCAAGGTACAAAAAGGCACTCAGGAACCTTAAATGTATATGCTAAGTGAAAGATGCCAGTCTGAAAAGACTAAATACTATATGATTACAACTATATGACATTCTGGAGAAATATAACTATAGACACAGTAAAAGATAAATGATTTACACCCAAAGTTGAATGACAAAAGAAAAAATAGATAAATGGGAACTTACCAATTTTTTTTTAATTTGCAACATCAGATGTTATCATGAAAGTAAAATAACAGCCTACAGAATGGGACAAAATATTTGGAAACCACATATCCGATAAGGGTTTAATATCCAGAATACGTATGGAAATCCTACAGCTCAATAACAAAAAGACAAATAAACGAATTAAAAAATGAGAAAAAGAGGTGAATGGACATTTCTCCAAAGAAGATAGACAACTGGCCAAAAGCACATTAAAAGATGCTCAATATCAACAACCATCAGCAAAATCAAATAAAAGCCAGGAGACACATTTTCATTCCCACTAGAATAGCCAATACTATTTTAAAAATAACAAATTACAAGTTGGAGAGGATGTGGAGAAATAGGAACACTAATTCATTGTTGGTGAGAATGTAAAATTGCCCACCTCTGTGGAAGAGAGTTTGGTAGTTACTCAGAAAGCTAAAATATAGAATTACCATATACCTGGCAATCCCACTTCTAGATATATACCCAAAAGAACTGAAAGCGAGGACTTGAACAAATATTTTCACACTATGTTCACAGCAGCATTATTCGCAATTGCCAAAAGGTGGAAGCAACTCAAGTGTCCATTAACTGATAAATGGATAAACAAAAAGTGGCACATAAAACCAATGGAATATTATTCAGCCATTAAAAAGGAATGAAGTCCTGATACTTGCAACAACATGGATGAACTTTGAAGACATCATGTTGGGTGAAATAAGTGAGGAACAAAAGGACAAATATTGTATCATCTTACTGATATGAAATAATTAGCATAAGCAAATTCATATTCCAGAGTCAGAAACTGGAACATAGGTTACTAGGGGCCAAGGTAGAGGTAAGGAATGGGGACTTAATGCTTAAACTGTAGAGTTTTTACTTGAATTGATGAAAGAGTTTTGATAATGGAAGGTGTGATAGTAGCACAACACTACAAACATAATTAATAGCACTAAATTATGTATTTGAATGTGGTTAATGGGAAATTTTAGGGTGATGTGGTGGTGGCTCAGCAGGCAGAGTTCTTGCCTGCCATTCCTAAGACATGGGCTCGATTCCTGGTGCCTGCCCATGTAAAAAAAAAAAAAAAAAAAAAAAAAAAAAAATTGGGGGGGTATTTCAGGTTGCTAAGTTTAAATAAAAATAATATAGGATTGTACAACATGAACAGGGATCCTTAACATAAGGCATGGAATATGGTTAACAGTACAGTTATGATAATATTCTTTCATCAGTTACAGCAAATTATAACCACAGTAATGCAAAGTATTAATAACAAAGGGGTATATGGGAACTCTGTATTTTCTTCATGATTTTTCTGTAAATCTACAATTTTCTAATGAAAATTAAAAATAAAAACATATATATTTTTAAACTTTTTTATTGTATAGTATAACATATATACAAAGCAAAGAAATAAAAAAAAAATAGTTTTCAAAGCACTCTTCAACAAGAAGTTACAGGACAGATCCCAGAGTTTGTTATGGGCTACAGTACCATCATCTCAGATTTTTCCTTCTAACTGCTCCAGAATATAGGAGGCTAGAAGGAATAAACATTTCTTATCACCACAAGTGACTTTTTTTCTTTCTTTTCTGGCAAAAATAACATATATACAAAAAAGCAATAAATTTCAAAGCACAGCACCATAATTATTTGTAGAACATATTTCAGAGTTTGGCATGGGTTACAATTCCACAATTATAGGTTTTTATTTCTAGCTGCTCTAAAGTACTGGAGACTAAAAGAGATATCAATTTAGTCACGCAACAATCATATTCATTTATTAAATCCTGTCTTCTCTGTATAATTCCACCATCACCTTTGATCTTTTTAAATTATTTTTTTTAAATATAACAAACAAACACAAACATTCTTAACATATGATTATTCCATTCTACATATATAATCAGTAATTCACAATATCATCACATAGTTGCATATTCATCATCATGATCATTTCTTAGAACATTTGCATCAATTCAGAAAAAGAAATAAAAAGACAACAGAAAAAAAATCATACATACCATACCCCTTACCTCTCCTTTTCATTGATCACTAGCATTTCAATCTACTAAATTTAGTTTAACATTTCTTCATCCTATTATTTATTTTTATTCCATATATTTTACTTGTCTGTTGATAAGGTAGATAAAAGCAGCAACAGACACAAGGTTTTCACAATCACACAATCACATTGTGAAAGCTATATCATTATACAATCATCTTCAAGAAACATGGCTACTGGAACACAGCTCTACATTTTCAGGCAGTTCCCTCCAGCCTTTCCATTACATCTTGACCAACAAGGTGATATTTATTTAATGTGTAAGAATAACCTCCAGGATTACCTCTGACTCTGCTTGGAATCTCTCAGCCTATGACACTTCATTTTGTCTCATTTCGCTCTTCCCCCTTTTGTTTGAGAAGTTTTTCTCAATCCCTTGATGCTGAGTCCCAGCTCATTCTAGGATTTCTGTCCCACATTGCCAGGAAGGTCCACACCCCTGGGAGTCATGTCCGAAGTAGACAGGGGAGGGTGATGAGTTTGCTTGTTGTGTTGGCTGGAGAGAGAGGCCACATCTGAGCAACAAAAGAGGTTCTCTTGGGGATGACTCTTAGGCCTAATTTTAAGTAGGCTTGACTTTCCTTTGTGGGGATAAGTTTCATATGAACAACCCCAAGATGCTCAGCCTATTGCTTTGGTTGTCGCCACTGCTTGTGAAAATACCAAGAATTCTCTACTTGGGGAAGTTGAATTTTCCCTTTCTCACCATTCCCCCAACAGGACTGGGCAAATATATTTTTACTCACTGTTCAAATCACTCTGGGATTTACTGGAGCATCACTCTGGACAAACCTACAAAATCTTATGCCCTACTAAAGTTTCCATGTACTTATGGTGTTCAATTAAGCTGTCCACATAAGTTATATTAAGAACTTCACTAGTCAAATATAAATTTTATACCAAATAAACATTTTTTGCTTTAGTCTCACACATAAGTTAAAATTTTAAAATATTAATTACCATCTATTTTCAACACCCTGCAGTAATGACATTCCTTTGTTCTTCCTCATGCAAAAACATTTTTAAATTTGTACATTTAGTCACTATCATCATACACTCTAGGCATTCCTAGATTATACCACTCAGTCTTTAGCATCTATCTTTCTTTCTGATTTCATTTGCGCCTCCAGCCCTCTTCCCTCTATAATTCTTACATTCAGTTTCATTCAGTGTTCTAACATAGTTGTATTAAAGTTAGGTTGTATTGTGCTATCCGTTTCTTAGTTTTTACAATCAGTCCTGTTGCACAGTCTGTATCCCTTCAGCTCCAATTACCCAATATCTTACCCTATTTCTATCTCTGGATGGTTTCTGTTACCAATGAAATTCTCCAAGATTATTCACTAATGTCAGTTCATATCAGTGAGACCATACAGTATTTGTCCTTTTGTTTCTGGCTAATCTCACTCAGGATAATGTCCTTAAGGTCCATGCATGTTGTTACACACGTCATAACTTTATTCTGTCTTACAGCTGCATAATATTCCATTGTATGTATATACCACAGCTTGTTTAGACACTCATCTGTTGATGGACATTTGGGATATTTCCATCTCTTTGCAATTGTAAATAATGCTGCTATAAACATTGGTGTGCAAATGTCCATTTGTGTCCTTGCCCTCATGTCCTCTGAGTAGACACCTAGAAAAGGTATTATTGGGTCATATGGCAATTCTATACTTAGCTTCCTGAT
>PVIY010026506.1:0-12795 GCA_004026745.1 Myrmecophaga tridactyla
CCCTCCAGCCTCTCTGCTACATCTTGAGCAACAAGGTGATATCTACTTAATGCGTAAGAATAACCTCCAGGATAACCTCTCGACTCTGTTTGGAATCTCTCCGCCATTGACACTCAGTCTCATTTCACTCCTCCCCCTTTGGTCGAGAAGGTTCTCTCCATCCCTTGATGTCAATTCTCAGCTCATTCTAGGGTTTTTTCCCTGCTTAGTTCTTGAATGGTTGCATTCATCCTTCCAAAGAACTGAGTATACTTGCATTGAGACCAGACTGTTTGCCAGCCAAATTTATTGTCTGCCAAAAATATTTATGGAGTGCCAGCTATGAGCCAGGGTCTCTTCAAGGCAGTGAAGGATAATACTAGAGTCCCCCCTATTCTGTGAGCTTTCATCTATTCATGGGCAGGTAATCACCATGTAACCATAAAGAGGATCATTTCAGGCACTGATAAATGCTGTTGCAGTAGTCCAGAGTTGATGCTTGTTTAGATTAGGTTTGTAGAAGTGGGAAGTAGTTGATTTGAGGCTTTAGAGTAGAGCAGGATGCACTGATAGACTGGGTATACATGGTGAGGAAAACAGAAAATCAAGGATTACTCCAACTGAGGAAGGCTTTGTCCTCAAGGGAGGATCTTCCTGAGGATGGGCATGAAGAGTTCTTTTTTGGCCCTTTTGAAAAGTTTGAGATGACTGTTAGGTTAACCTATGGAGGTGTGGATTAGACAGTTGAATGAATGAAATTGATGTTCAAAGGGATTGGTCTCATTTGTAAAGAAGAATTTAGTCATCAACATAGAGATGGCACGGAGGCCTTGGGATTTGATATCTCTCTTTTCAGTTTTTAAATAAGATCTGGATTACAGATCTCTAATTTACAATATATTGTTTAGGGTGTAGCTTTCTTTTTCATCAACCCTTGAGAGATGGTCAGTGGGCTGAGGAGCCCCACAAAACTCACTTGCTTATTCAAGGACTGCTGGTAGTCTGACAGACTGGGCTGATCTCAAAAACACATAGCTGTGTACATAGATTAGTACTTTATTACCTTCATTACCAGTGATTTCTAGGATTGTATTTGCAGATCAGTTGAAATGCAAAGCCTTTAGGTGTCTTACCTCAGTAAAGAACAACAGTTGTTATGCCTCATTTCTTACTAGATGATTCCAGGAGTTGATTCCAAGAAGAAGCAAATGTGTTTTGACTGGGGACCTGGGGAAATGCTGGTGTGTGAAACCTCATTCAACAAACAAGGTAGTTTTTTTTTCCTTCCAGATTATTTTGGCACATTATTGGTTATTTTCTCTTTATTCTCTCAGATTTGACAAGCTGAGGCATGAAACAATTGAACTTATTTTGTACTGTTTGCATTTTTTGAAACCGTAGCTATCTTAGATTTTCATAAATTTATGAGGCCTGGAAGATATTGAGTCCAGGGAATAAAATTAATGGCATTCCACCTGGTGTTAAAGAAAAGTTTTCTTCATATTTAAACATTTTATTTTTTCCCCTTTCTTCTTGTCCATAGTGACTAAATTCCCTTCACAGCACGGTACCTTTCATATTGTGAAAATTTCCAGATTTCATGGCTGTTATTGTGTTTGCAGCGTGGACTCACTTGAATGATAGTTTTGTGCACTGCATCGATCTAGAGGAACAGGCAGGAAAATGAAATGGCTTGTCCTAGTCTTTTGTTCTCCTAAGCTTCATCAACTATTGCACATGGGTCCATTTTTTCTCATAAAGACTCCCTTTAGGAGCAAGATAAAACTAAAATCTTGAAATTTGATTTTCCTTTCTCTGTTTCAAAAGAGAAATCTTGGGAAATGTTGAAGAGATCTTCTTGCAAATCCTTGATGGGTTCATTTTTCAAATGTGGAAGTTTTCCTCCTTTTACAGGGAGCAGGTTGAACTAGTGAAAGCCTTATAATATTGGCAGATTATGTGGTGTGCAGTTTATATAATTTTTTTAAAGAGATGTAGTTTTTCTTGATTTTATAGTTAAAAGTTATCCCTTCTGGTGCTAAATTCTTAAGGAATGTACGGGTGTCAAAGATCCCAAATTTTCGCAGATGCCTAGGGATGCTCAGGAGAGACTCTTCGGTGAATATATCCAGATGGCAGTTTTTCATATTGAATGGGAAAGCACGCTGACATTTCTAGTTTGTCACAGATTGTTGGAAATACAAGGTTGTTTTCATTTTTCTTTATATTATATTTTATTGAAATATTTTCCAGTAAATATTTTCATTATATTCATTGAAATCATATTTAAGATGGATCATTGAACATCATAACCTGTGACAAAAACTATCATGTATGAAATTTCTACAAATTGGCAATTTATAATTTATTATTATAGAGTCTTTTCATTGCTCTTGAAAAATAATGATCAGTTCTTGATTTTTTTTTTTAGGGGTAATGGTAATACAAAGTAATATGAAAATAACTTTCATTTTGACTTTGAGCTTATATAAAAGTCTGTAGGTTTATCTTACTGATTGAGTTGAAATAGGCTCATATTAATAACTGTATATATTAACATTATCATTCAGTTGATGGAGGTGACACATAGTCCCAAAATATCTTAGTGAGTTGAGGAGGAAAGTCTGAAATTGAACATTGGTGTTTGAAAATTCATTTGTGGATAACTGATAAATGATATTCCATATCACTTATTTTTTTAAATGAAGGAAATTAGTAACAAAGAAACTAAAGTTTTTGTAATTAGGTACTTAATTAAAAATTTTGGAGTGGGTTCGTTTTGGGGGAGTTGTGATGATGTTAAAATGTTTTCCTGTTTTATTTCAGAAAAATCAGTGACAGTGCCATGCTGCCCCTTTATCTATATTATCCGGAAAGATGTAGATGTTTACTCTCAAATCTTGAGAAAACTGTTCAATGAATCCCATGGAATCTTTGTGGGCCTCCAGAGAATTGAAGAAGAACTGACCGGAAAATCCAGAAAATCTCAGTAAGTAGACAGCTAATAGGTACGGGGGTTCACAACTAAACTGAAAAATCAAATGAAATGTGTCCTTGTCCTTTTGCATGGTGTGGATGACCTGGAGAAAGAGTCCCAGGTTCTAGTTTGTGGCCTCAGGACTGGGCAGTGTAAGTGGCCAGGGATGAAAATAGCTTATAGGGGTCATATGAATGGCTGATGCTTGACTGGATAACTTGATAAACTTTCTTTGTTTCTATTCTCAATTATCTTTAAATAATAATTTTCAGGACCTTCTTTGGAAGCAATCAGAAAACTAGTGTTCTGTTTATGGACTAGGGTAATTCAAAGTGTGATTCATGAGTTAACTTCATTAACATCAGAGTAGTGCTTGTAACTGCAGATTTCTGAGCTCTACCTAAGAACATCAAAATAAAATCTCTGAGGTGAAACCTAAAAATCTTCAGGTGATTCTTAAGCACACTGTAATTTGAAGAACTCTTTGTTAGATTTTTTTTTTTATCAGTATCCATTCATATGGTTAAGGAATGATAGTGCTGATATTTTAGTTCCTTGATAAGCTTTTTACAGAGTTATGATCCCAGACTATAACCCTGGTTAGCTTCTGTGTTTGTCCAATCATGGGTTTCAAGAGGCTCAGGTACAAAATATTGGAGACTGAGAGAAATCTTTTGCCACTTACAGAAAAAATCAAGTCAAAAGTACTATAAATGCCCTGAAGATAGGGACCCCATTTAAATCTCTGGACCCCATTTCCCCATCACCATCCCTAGTGCATCTGTATATAAGTGTTCTAAAATGTTTGTTGAATGAGTATGTGAATGTCTTCCTAATTGTGGAATGGTAGCTTAACTTCTTTTTGTGCATTGAGACAGCATATCACTTTGAGATTTTTTTGGCTAGGTGAACTACTTATTTGGGCCTGTACCCTCTACTATAAGATGAGGTAACCACATCCACGTTAGACAGGGTTGTGAGGATTAGGTGAGACAGTGTGTACAAATGCTTAATGTCCTACCAGTCACTAGTCTAGGCTATATGCAGAAAGTAGCTGACTTGTTTTAAAATGTGGGTGAGGTGGCCTTTGGGTCTTTGGTCTAGGGTAAATATTTTCTTGCTAAAAGTCTGCATCTTGGTAACTAATAACCAGTTACTTTCTTCTGGATGTTTGTTTTGCTCTGTCATTTCTAATTTTAAAAACTTCTGAACTAATTTTAGACTTACCGAAAAGTTACAAAAATAGTACAGAGAATTTCTGTATATCTCTCACCAGCCTTCCCTGATGTTAATGACTGACATAAACATATTACAGTTATATTAAAACTAGTAAATTACCATTGATGCTGTATTCTTAACTAAAGACCTTATTAGAATTTCACCGATTTTTCCACTAATGTCCTTTTTTCTTCTGTAATTAAATGAGTTTGCATTAAGGTTGTTCTGCCTAGTTTCTTGCAATCATTGCTTGTCTTTCATGACCTTGAAACTTTTGAAGAATATTAATCAGTTATTTTGTAGAGTGTTCCTCAGTTTTGGTTTCTGTGATGTTTTCTTATGATTGGACTATGGTTATTCATTTTTGGCAATACTCCCACAGAAGTGATTATATGTCTCAGTGTGTCAGGTTATAGGATTCATGATGTCAATATTTTGGCGATGTTAACCTTCATTATATGATTAAGGTGGTTTCTGCTGTATACTCTCTGTATCTTGAGGGATACTTTGAAAATATACAAACTCTGTTGCTCCTCAAATTTTCACCCATTAATTTTAGTGTCTGTCAGTGGATCTTGCCTGCAGCAATAATTACTGTGGTATTGGCTGCTGGTGTTTTCTATTTCCCTCTATCCTTCTGCATATCAGTGTGGACTCATGGATATTTATTTTATTCTGTGGGTTATATTTTATATTTTGTTGTTCAAATTGTTCTGGATTTGAATACAGATTGACTCCTGTATTTTTTTCAACAGGCTCCTATCAATTTTGAGTACCTCCTTACTTTCCTTTCCTTCAGGAACCATTAGGTGTTCTAGGCTCATATTGTGTCATTTCATTTTTTATAGATTGGTTCGAGTCAGTAAAAACTACCGATCAGTCATAAGAGCATGTATGGAGGAAATGCACCAGGTTGCAAGTAAGAATTTTTTGTATGTGTAGTAGAAATTCAAGTATTTATCTGACTGTAAATACTGTGCGGTAAAATCTGATCAACATTCCAGCCCTAGACTCTTACTTTTCCATTTTACGTAATCCATAATTTTGGCAATTGTCTTCAGTATGTTTTTCAAGTTAAAACATATTGAATTGATTGACTATGCTACTGTCTTTTCCATTTGTTACATGTTTTCTCTTCCTGTAGAACTAAATCTCTTTGTAGAAAGATTGCTGGGGCTGGAGTGGTGCCTTGCTCATTTCTGCTTTACCTGCCACATATTCAGTACTCTGTAAATGTTAAATGAATGAGTAGTCCTTATTTAAACACTCCTTTATTCCATAGAGAGTTTAAAGAAGCTGGAAAACAATCTAAAATGAGGGACAATCGATTATTTGGAAGAAAATAAAGTTAGATTTCCGTATCAGATTTTATACAAAAAAAAGATCAGTTGAACTTCATCAAAATTAAAAACAGTTTTGCCTCAAAGGACAGTATTAAGAAAATGAAGAGAATGAACAAAATGGGAGAAAATATTTGGAAATCATATATCTGATAATGGTTTAGTATTCAGAATATATAGAGAACAACCCAACAAGAAGATGGCAACACAATTCAAAAATAGGCCAATGGCTTGTATAGACATTTCTCCAGAGAAGATATACACATGGCCAATAAGCACATGAAAAGATGTTCAACATTGTTAGCCATTAGAGAAATGCAAATCAGAAGTACAATGAGAGGATTGTGGGAAGAGCCTGGAGTAGGAATCTTCAGGAATCAGTCCCTCCACCAAAATAATTATTGAACTGGCAGGAACTGAGTAAACTATTTTGAAACTGTGGAATACTTTGCAACATCCAGGGAAGAGCTGGAGGAAGAGGCTGATAGATTGTAGTAAATGTGGGTGAATTTCACCCTGGTGCAGTGGCTACGAACCCCCATTTCCCAACCATATGGCAGGAAGCAGTGAGGACTGCAGCCCAGGCTCTTAGGGTAGCTTGCTAGTGCCAACGTGGGCTATAAGGACCTCGTTCTCCAAATCTGAGAGTGTGGGGTCTGATCACTGGTCACAGCATTTGATCAGCTGTGCCAGATGGTGTGGCGCTGGCCCTCAGGGCTGTGTTTGTTTCAACACTCCTCAGGCAGAAGCGCCTGAGGAGTCTTAAAGAGGCAGTACTTATTTTTGTCCCCTTTTTTCTCATTCCATTCTCCTATTGGGAGCAACAGTAATTTGGAAAAGTCACAAATTGACAACCCCAGTCCTCAACAACAAAAACCCTAGCAAATTCAGAAGAGTGGCAAAACTAGATTTCCAGAGTTAAAACAACATAATACTCAGAATTACAAAACACACAAAGAATCAGAAAAGTATGGACCATTCATAGGAAAAAAAAAATTTGCCAGAAACTATCCCTGAGGAAGATTATACATTGGAACTATTAGTCAAAGATTTTATTTTTATTTTATTATTATTTCATTATTTCATTTTTTAATTTAAGAAAACAGTACACTTAGAAACACCAGAAAGGATGTCTTAGTTAGCTTAACCATAGGCATATTTAAATAAAGTATCCATATAATCATTGTAAAGCCTGTGTTTGTGCAGTAAGTTTCATAAACCAATTTAAAATTAGTCAAAGATTTTAAAACAGCTGTCTTAAATGTGTTCCATAAGCTAAAGAAATCCAAATACAAAGAAGTAAAAGAAATTGGAAAACCATTGTCTAAATAAAATTAAGAGGATGGAAATTATAAAAAAGGATCCAAACAGATTTTGGAGCTGCAAAGTATAGTACTTGAAATGAATAATGTATCAGATGAATTCACCAGCTCATTTGAACAGTCAAAAGAAAGGACCAGTGAATTTGAAGACAAGACAAATTAAATTATCTAATGTAAAGAGGAGCAAAGAAAAAAATAATAATGAAAAAATGAATAGAGCCGGAGGGACCTGTGGGATACCATCAAAACATACCAACATACACATCATTGAAGTCCCAGAAGGACAAAAGGAGAAAAAGATGCAGAAAAAACACTTTAAGAAATAATGTCTGAAAACGCCCTAAATCTGATCAAGCGCATGAACATACACTTGTGTACGTTGTTGCACATGCTGCAACAAACTCTAAGCAGAACACTCAACAAGAGGTCTGTACCTAGACACATAGCAAAATTGTCAAAATCCAAAGAAAATGAGAGGATTTTGAAAGCAGTGAGAGAGAAGCAATTTATCACATAAAAACGATCCCCAATAAGATTAATAGATTTCTCATCAGAAACCATGGAGGCCAGAAGACAGTGAGATGGCATATTTAAAGTCCTTACTTAGGAGAAAAAGCTGCCAACCAAGAATTCTACATCCAGCAAATTAACTTTCAAAAATGGAGAAATAAAAAAACAACAAAAAACAAATAAATAAAAAAATGAAGGAGAAATTAAGACATTTATAGATAAACAAAAGCTGATGGAATTGATTACCAGAAGACCCGTCCTACAAGAAATTCTTAGGGGCATCAAATTGAAATAAAAGGACACTAGACAGTAACATGAATCATGTAAGAAATAAAGGATATTGGTAATGGAAATTACATAGGAAAATATAAAATCCTATGTTTTTTGGTTTGTAACTGCTTCTTCCCCGCCCCATATGACTTAACAGGCAAATATGTAAAATAATATTTTAAATCTGTGTTAATGGATGTATAATGCATAAAAATGTAATCTGAGACAATAACAATTTCAAGGGAGTGGAAGAGAGATATATGAAGATGTAGAGAGCTTATTTACTACTGAATCAGGTTGGTACTAGTCAAACTAGGTTCTTATTAGTTTAAGATATTAATTGTAAATAAAAAAGTAATCATGAAGGTTGGGCCACAGTGGCTCAGTGGCAGAGTTCTCTCCTGTCATGTTGGAGACCTGGGTTCGATTCCTGGTGCCTGCCCTTGCAAAAAAAAAAAAAAGTAATAATGAAGAACATAACCAAAAATATAGAGAAAAGGAAGGAAGGGAATAAAGAACATTATCAAGAAAGTGAAAAGACAACTTACAGAATAGGAGAGAATATTTGGAGACTATATATCTCATAAAGTTTTAATATCCAGAATATATGAAGAACCAGAACTCACCAACAAAAGGACAAACAAACCTCATTACAAAATGGACCAGGCATATGGACAGAAATTTCTCCAGACAAGGTATTCAAATGGCCAATAAATACATGAAAAAATGGTCAACATCATTAGCCATTAAATAAATGTAAATTAAAAATAAAATGAATTATCACGTCACACCTACTAAGATGGCTATTACTAAAACAACTGAAAATAACAAGTGCTGTTGAGGATGTGGAATAACAGGAACCCATGTGCATTGTTGGTGGGAATGTAAAATGGTGCAGCCACTGTACTGTGGAAGACAGTTCGGCGTTTCCTCAGAAAGTTAAACATAGAATTGCCATACGACCAGGCAATCCCACGTCTAGTTATATACCCACAGGAATTGAAAGCAGGAACTCATACACCAGTGTTTGTATGCCAGTGTTCGTCACAGCATTATTCACAATAGCCAGAGCATCCCAAGTGTCCATCAACAGATGAATGGTTAAGCATTCATTATGTTTATGGTTAAACATAAAATGCAATATATCCAATGAAATATTATTCTGCTGTAAAAAGGAGTGAAGGTGCCGGTACATGCTACAACATTGATAAACTTTGAACACATATTGAGCAAAATAAGACTGATACAAAAGGACAAATATCATAAGATTTTTCTTATAGGAAATACTTAGAACAAGCAAAGTCATAGAGACATAAAGCAGAATAATGATTACCAGGGGTCAGGTGGAGGTGTGGAATGGTGCGTTAGTGGTAAATGGTTTGGGATGATGAAAATAGATGGTGAAAGTCAGTGTATTTAATATCTAAGAATTATTAACTTTAAATAGTTAAAATGATTTTTATGTTATTTTCCTGAATTAAAAATAAATAATTTGGGGAAAAACCCCCACAAAATATCACTATACCCCCACTAAAATGGCTACTATTTAAAAAATACAAAATAACAAGTGTTGGTGATTATGCAGAAAAATAAGAACCCTTGTACATTGTTAGTGGGTATGTAAAATGGCACAGCTGCTTTAAAAACAGTTTGACGGGGCCTCAAAAAGTTTAACATAGAAATTACCTGATGACCCAGCAATTCTACTTCTTAGGTACATACTCAAAGAATTGAAAACAGGTACTCAAACAGATATTTGCATACCAATGTACATAGCATTATTCATGATAGATAAAAAAGCTGGAAGCATCCCAAGTTTCCATCAACGGGTGAATGAATAAACAAAATGTTTTATATACATGCAATTGGAATATTATTCAGCCATGCAAAGGAATGAAGCTCTTTATATATGCTTAAAATGAATGGATTTTGAAGATATTATGTTGGGTGAAATTAGTCAGACACAAAAGGAAAATATATGATTCCATTTAGATGAAATACCTAGATTATACAAATTCAAGAGACAGAAATTAGATTACAGGGGTGAAGGGTTAAGAAGTTAATGCTTAATGGGTTCAGAGTATCTGTTTAGGGTATCAGAAAAGTTTGGGTAATGGATTGTGGTGAAGGTAGCACAACATTGTGAATGTAATTAATGCTACAGAATTGTATGCTTAGGAGTAGTTAAAATGGGAAATTTTTTTATGTATATATTTTGCCACAATTAAAAAAAAACCTGGAAAAATAAAGAAATAAGGTAAAAACCATAGCACCTGTACATAAGTTATAACAGTAAGACTAGAAGTTCCACAGCTGACTTGGAATGTTTTGTGTTTTGTTAGTTGCTGCTAAAGATCCAGCCAGTGGCCGCCAGTTCAGCAGCCAGGTAATGAGGACCACTTTTGTTGCATTGGCACCACTACCATACCCCTCTGTGGCCTGGGCACCTACTTGGGCAGCTCTGCAATAACTCTTATGGCAGAAGTCTCTCTTCTTTCCAGGTAGACAGGCAGGTTCATGGAGTGGCAAGATTGTCTTGAGCTTCCTGGGCTCCTTCTAGGCCTAGCTCATTAGAGTATAAGGATGTGTTTGATAATTTCTTGTATGAATTTTCAGTTCTTACAGGAAATATATGTCCTAAACACATTGTGTTGATGTAGTTGTCACCTGAGATAGAGAGTTGAGCTTTTGGAACCACTGCTTAGTCTCATAAACCCTGTGAACACAACATTTTTGAGCTGCAAGTTTGTTGTTTTTAAACATATTTTTGGTGAAGTATAACATGTTAAAAAAAGCAATTAATTTCAAAGTACATTGTAACTTATAGAACAGATTTCACAGTTTGGTATGGGTTACAGTCCCACAATTTTAAGTTTTTCCTTCTAGCTGTTCTAAGACATTGGAGACTAAAAGAAATATCAGTATAGTGATTCTACAGTCATACTCATTTGTTAAATCCTACATTCTCTGTTGTAACTCCTGCTTCTCCTTTGATCCTTCTCCCAATCTTTAGGGCTATTTAGGCTATGCCCATTCTAACTTTTTCATGTTGGAAAAGGGTGTTGGAACTGCAATTTTTAATACTTGGAGCTGGAAGATGACTTATAGAACTCTCTTTGGTAGAATCTTGGTAATTTTCAAACTCAGTAGTAAATATAACAAATATACTGGCTCTGAAGGCAGCAAAGCATTTAATTTCCCCTTATATTCACAACCATTACAATTTTAACAAGGTTAGTCTGCATACCACCACTAAAATTCTCTTGCCTGCTGCTCTGTGGGAAGCCCTGCAGTAGTACTACCCATTAAATGTTGGCTTCATGAGTAAATATTAATGTGATTCAAGCTTTGCTTTGTCCTTTTGCTTTGAGAGCAGATCTCAGAAATCTTTGAAGACAAAACCTGTTCTCCATTTTTTTCCTTAGGTCTCCATTTTGTCGGCAATGGAGCTCATTTGGAACCTGTGTGAGATTCTTTTTATTGAAGTAGCTCCAGGTGAGCATGAAGTAATCCTGTCACAACATCAAAGGTGCCCCCTTGCCACCCTCTGCTCTTCTTTTTGTCTTTCCTATGTTGTGACAGATTTTTGTTGGCTAGAATGCTCTTTTTGGCAATTTTTATCAACATAACTGTTTCGCTTTGTTAATGGTGCCAGAAGTGCAATATATCAGAAATGGGTTGGCTTTCATAAAGGGAATTCATTAAGTCACAAGTTTACAGTTCTAAAGCCATAAAAATGTCCAAACTAAGGCATCTAGAGAAAAATACCTTGACTCAAGAAAGGGTCAATGACATTTGGGGTTTTTCTGTCACCTGGAAAGGTACATTCTAGCTTTCTCTTCTGAATTCTTTCAAATGGCTTCCCTGGGGGCATTTTCTTTTTGCATCTCTAAGTCTCTGTATGTGTTAGATCTGAAGCTTTCCCAAATGATTCCCTCTTAAAGTATTCCAGTAAGCAACCCCACCTTGAATGGGTGGAGACACATCTCTGTGGAAACCACCTAATCAAAACTGGGTGGGTCACATGTCCATGGAAACAACTTAATCAAAAAGATCCCACCCAGCAATATTAAAGGATTAAAGAACTTGGCTTTTCTGGGGCACACAACAGTTTCAAACCAGCACAATAATCATCACAAAGCATTACCAGCTCCCAAAGAATCGTAAAGTCATTGTGCATTATAGAAGCCTAGAATGTTAGGCAGGTGATTTTTGAAAAACAAAGAGAAAACAAACATTGAACTAGTTTGTGAAATGGGTAGGCATTATTTATATCATAAAAGATTCAGAACATTTTAGGGATGTGAGGAGGGATTTGATGATGGGAGGCAAAGTTGCTTTGAGAATTCTTTCAGTAGTGGTGGGGTTTGGAGGCCCTGCATGTTAACTGTCTACTTACTGGAATTACTTCATTGATCTTGAATTGAGTTGAGGTCAGCCTGGTAGTCTGACTCAAGTGGGCTCTCTCTGGAGGTGCTATGGTCTCTTTTGCATTTCTTTTAATTATTTGTTTATTATCTACAAATATGTGTTAATCTCTGTGCAATCTTAACATTTTACTGATACTCATACTAATGCATTGAGCAACTTGAAATTAAAAGTAATAGTTTTATGCCCACCTCTCCCAGTAGATTTTGAGGACTGTTACTATGTTTTTTATTGTTGTGTACCTAACACCTAGTCAGTACCAGCTTCTAAATGGCCATTACTTAAATAGCCATTGAGTAGTGCATGATAGTGAAGAATCCAGCTGTGGGGGGTGGGGGCTCTGGGTCTACAATTCAATGAGAGGTGGAGCTGTTTTGCCCAGAAGGAGTGCCACTGTAAGTCAGTTTGCTTTCTCCTCGCCCCATCCTTTATTCTAGACCCTGTGTGTGCGCCCACTTTAGTCAGGACAGGTGTGCCCACTTAGAAAGGCTAAACCACTTCCTACATAGTCAGTTTGTCTGCCTTGCCATGCTCTGTGATATGGGAAAAGAAATTTGCTGCAGATAAAGCTGCAGTTTTAGTGTGTGATGCAAATCTCCTTCCAGCTGGCCCTCTCCTTCTTCACCTCCTCGACTGGGTTCGTCTGCATGTATGCGAGGTGGACAGTTTGTCAGCAGATGTACTGGGCAGTGAGAATCCAAGCAAACATGAAAGCTTCTGGAATTTGGTAAGACTCGCGTGCAGACTGGGT
>PVIY010026506.1:12895-35425 GCA_004026745.1 Myrmecophaga tridactyla
TTATTTTGTTGGTTCTTCAGAGGAAAGGCAGCTAACTTTCCACTGAGGTTCTTTCTTACGTGGAAGGCACAGGATGGTCTCTGCTGGTCTTCTCTCCAGGCCCTTGGGTTCCAACAACTTTCCCCGGGGTGACTTCTTTCACCATCTCCAAAGGCCTGGGCTGAGCTGCAAGTGCTGAGATGAGGAATGCCGAGCTGCTAACTGTGCTACATTGCGCTCTCTCATTTAAGCACCAGCCAATTAAGTCAAACGTCACTGATTGCAGCAGACACGCCTCCTAGCCAACTGCAGATGTAATTAGCAACAAATGAGGTTCACGTACCATTGGCTTATGTCCGCAGCAACAAGACTAGGTATGCTCACCTGGCCAAGTTGACAACTGAATCTAACTAACACAGCCTCCTTTGCTCTCCAGCTTGCATTCTGTCCTCCCTGTTGCTGTGAGGATGGGCAGGTCTGAGCATTACCCGCTGAGCCTGCATGAGGTCTGACTGGACCTTGGAGTCTGTGATTATGAAGACCCTCTTAGCTCTTTCTTTTCCTCCTTCGTGAGAGAGTTTAGAATTAAGTTGCCATGAAAGAAAAATAGTGCCTCGTATACTTTCCAGTGAAAAAGAAAATTTGATTTTTACATGTATCTTAGGAAGAAAATACATGGTGATAATACAGAAATGATGATGGGGCTGGGTGTGGAAACAGCAATTGGATATGAACGAGCATGAGGGATCTTTCTTGAGTGATGGAAATGTTCTGAAACTGGATGGTGGTGATGGTGCACAGCTCTGCAAATTTACTGAAAAATACAGTGAATTGTACACTTAAATGGGTGAATTTTTATGGTGCATAAATTGTCTCAGTAAAGCTGTTAAAAACAAAAAGATTGATAATCTCAAAGTCATTTTGGATTATCAATTTAGAACCTGTGTGGGGAGGATAGGTATCCTCTGGCTTTAAAAACAATACTTTTCTCCCTTCATTTCTATTGTCCTGTGACTTGGGAGATGACAGGTTGCTAGTTGACTTGAATAATGGAAAGTTGATTAAACTTTTAAAATGTAAAATTCATCAGTAAGAAGTTATTGCCTTGGTACTGGGAGATCTGCTCAGGAAACACTGGGTAGGGATTTCGAGTCTGATTCATTCCTGGAGTGTTTATTGATTGCCTGCTGAGAAGCAACGACTGTGACCAGATCCCTGTCCTTATGGACTGAGAATAAACACCTGTACAAGTGAGATTTGTACTGCCACGTAGCAGTGTGCTCTGGAGAGGAGAACTGGACTGGCTGACTGGGGTGGGACGTTCAAGAAAGGCCTCACTGATGAGGTGTCAAGAGACCTATGGGTGGAGGGTGGGAGAGCGGTACAGACTGAAGGAAAAGGATGGCTCCAGAGCTCAAGCTGTGTCATCAAGGCGTATTCGAGGGGCTGCAGGGAGGTCAGTGAGCACGGCAGCCTCCTGGCGCTTTCAGCAATGCGGTATCCCCTGGCGGTGAAAAGCAGGTCTCTGGGGCCTCCCAGCGCTGCCTCTCACTAGCTGTGTGATAGCATACGAGTCAGTTAACAGCTTTACTTTCCTCATCTCTATAACAGATAAAAATAGGACCTAAACTTAGGGCTGTTATGACAGTTAAGTTAGTTATAGGGCATAAATGTGTGTAAATTAGTTAATTTGTTTGGTGCCTAAGAGCTACTGTTTTCCTCCTTAGTCAGATGGGATCCATGGGAGAGTTGAGCAAAGGAACGATACGACCAGCTTTGGCTTTCATAGGCTCTTCTGGCTGCCTTCCCTGTCGAGAATAGCCCAGGGGAGCAAAGGTGGAAACAGAGACCAGTTTAGAGGCTGTTCGAGTAAACCAGGCAAAAGGCAGAGGCTTAGACAAGGACAGTAGCAGAGCAAAGGTGGTAAGAATTCATTTGATTCTGGATATGGTTTAAAGATGGAGTTGAGGGCTTTGCTGATGGATTAGATATGGGCATGTAAGAAATAGAAGAATGTGGGAGGATGGCGGTGGTGAGGCAGTGGGGACCAGGAGGCTGTTTTTAGCCATGTTACATCTAAGAGACCTAGGTGGAGACACTGAATAGACAAGCCTGGAATTGAGGGAAGGAAGTTCATTCAGGTCACAGAGAAAAATTTGGGAATTAATTCAGTATATAGATTTGTGGCTTTTTTGAATATGACTTATTTTATTTTGTATATTTTACAAATATACTTTTATATATGTGTTTATGTTGGGTGTATGTATATACACGTATATATTTAAAATAAAATTTTTATAAGCCAGTACTTTGACACACTGCACTCTGATATTTTCTGTTTTACTATGTTCAGTTCATTTCTGAAAGTTGGTCACAACCTATAGTGGGATGCAATCTGTAGTTTGAGGACCCTAGTAGAAGTGGTAAAATCATGAGACTAGGTGAGACCAGAACTCTTCCCCAGGGCTGACTTTTGGAGCAAAAGCCTGAGTCTGAGGAGTTGGAAAGCCACAGTGTAGACTGAGGGAACCAGCCACCCAACCCCCAGCAGGGCTGGGCCTCCTGTGAATGCTCATGGTCTCCTCCCAGGTGACCATCTTGGTGCTGCAGGGTCGGCTGGATGAGGCCCGACAGATGCTCTCCAAGGAAGCCGACGCCAGCCCTGCCTCTGCGGGCATGTGCAGGATCCTGGGAGACCTGATGAGGACGATGCCCATTCTCAGCGTACGTGGGAGCAGCCATGCTTTGCTGGGTCACGGGAGATGGGTTAAGACATGAAGCGTAAAGAGTCGTGTGCAGTGCCATCTCACAGCAGGTGTCTTCCCTCAGCCTGGTAACACTCAGACCCTGACAGAGCTGGAGCTGAAGTGGCAGCACTGGCATGAAGAGTGTGAGCGCCACCTCCAGGATGGTACCTTCACCTCCAGCCCACACCTGGAGTCTCTCTGTAAGGTCTGTGGGAAGCAGAGTTGGGGGTCTTAGGCTGGCCTACCCCAGGGTCTGGGGCATTGAGCATAGCGGTAACAGGCGCTTGGTCCCCCTTGGACAGACCTGTTTGTGGGCTCTGCTGGCCCACAACTGGGAAAAGGAGAGTTATAGAGAAGTTGCCCTGAAATGAAAGTGAGCTAAGCTCCCATTGTTCCTAGAGCTAAGGGGGAAATGTCTCCTCAGATCATGCTGGGAGATGAAGTTGCCTTGTTGGAACAAAAGGAGCTTCTGAGTAACTGGTACCATTTCTTGGTGACTCGGCTCCTGTACTCTCATCCCACAGTAAAACCCATTGATCTGCACTTCTATGCACAGGTAAGTCTGAGCTTACCGGGGCAGGCTGGAGCTGTGGTGGCTTAGCTTCCTGATGGTCATTTCCAGTGTGTGGTGTCTTTGAATGGAACCTCCTTATGGAACAGGAAGGGGCCTTCCTTTGGCCCTTTTTGAAGAAACCCATCACCCTTCTCCAGGGTTCCCTACATGACAGCCCTGCTTGCTCTCTTGACTCTCTGCTTCCATCCTGGGGATTGAATGGGTCATCACCTTTCCACAGTCCAGCCTGGACCTGTTTCTGGGAGGTGAGAGCAGCCCAGAACCCCTGGACAACATCTTGATGGCAGCCTTTGAGTTTGACATCCACCAAGTGATCAAGGAATGCAGGTTGGACCCCCTACCTTTACCCTGCTGTCCTGTCTCTCCTTGCTGGCGGCTTACCCTTCCTTCTGCAGCCCTCTTCCCTGTTCAGCCAGATATAGGTGTAGGTGGATCACGGCTTCTTTCTGGTTGGGGACTTAACTTAGGCTTGAGAGTTACCATGTTTATAACTATTTACATTTCAGGGATGTTCATTTAAAACAGTATTGCAGGAAATGACTTTGATTTTTAAAGTCCAGAGTAAGCAAGCCTTTTTCTTGGGACCTAATAGGCACATGGCACTTTCCAGCAGTCACACTCCTTAGGGGGTCAAGGGACCAGCAAGCCCACAGGGCTCGTGCTTGGGTATTTTCAGAATAGGAAATCCATACTCTAGCCCTCTCCCCAGAAGGGTACCCTGTCATTGTACTGAGCCTAACCTTGAGCAAAGCCAAAAGGGGATGTCAAACAATGATCAAAGGTAAAGCTTCCCAGAAATATCCACATACATTAAGTCAAAAGGAATTTACTCTTCCTTCTTACGCAGCCTGCACAAGTGAGTGTTTCCCCGAAGACTACCTTGAAGGGAAGCGAGTTGGGGCAGCATCCAGGTGCCTTCTCAAGTACTCATTTTACTCATCTCCACTGGATCTTTTTAGTAGATGTGGGCAATGGGAAGGGTTCCCCTTAATGCTTTACCCACTTTTCATGTTTAAGCCAAAAAGAAGTTAGGGTTTAAGAAAAATGACACCATATTTGGGGACAGAAAAACGAGCTCAGTGTCTATTCTTTCCACAGGCCTAGACCCAGCTGGTGATGTGACAGGTTATTTACATGGAGCAGTTAACGAGAACAACGTACAAATGCGGTTGTTTGGCTTTGTCAGTCTTTGCCTGTAGGTGTTCCTGAATTAATTGTTAGAGCAGTGGGCTATTTCTACCAGGGCTGATTTTATAAGCCACCTCTGGATTTTTAGGAACAAAACAGATTTAGAACAAGGAGGAGAAACTATAAAAAAGGGAAAGTTCCCCTTTGTTTGCAGTGACAGGAAAAGACAAAAGCTAGAGAAGTACCATTGAATGAGTAGCTTTTCCACATCCCACAGGAAATGGCCTCTTCTTGTGCCAGTCAGAAGGAATAAGGATTCTGCTCACAGTCCTTCGAGTTAGACACTCTCTCTACTCTCACAAGCAGGAAAGAACCTGAGATGTTTCTACAAGCTGTAGCTCTTGGAGCTTGGATTTTTCTGATCAGGAAGCTAACTCCTATCCCATTCTGAAAGAGAAGTAGGAAACTAATCCCAAGAGTAGATCCCAGGAGTTTGAAAAAACACCTGAAATACCTTCAGAAGTAGTATCAGAGTTTCATATGTGTGCCTTCTTGGATAGTGAAGGACTGAATTTTAGGTCTGGCATAAACTTTATCTCTCATAGGTTGTGCCACTCAGGCCTGAGTACGGTTCCCCTGGGGACTCTGTCATTCTGGGTTTGACCCTGTTTTGGCCCAGTGGGCTGGTGGTATGGGGCAGCCTTGCTCCTTGGGTACGATGTCAGGAGGGTTCTGACTCTCCCTCCTGAAAGGTAAATGGAGGGAGTCCTTTTTATAGGCTGTGGAAGAAGTTTCTAAATGGGCACCTGATGTGCCTGAACTTCAGGGACAGGGAGGGCTGCTGACACAGCATGAAGGCCCTTAGGGGCCACAGCTTGCTGGCCCCTGCTAAAAGCCCACGTTTGCCTTTTGACATGTGTGTAGCCAAAGAGAAGTCAGCAGGAATCTTCCGTGGGCTTGTTTATTTTCCTTTTAGTTCTTACCTTCCTTTGAAGAGGTGCCAAATCTTTGCTATTGACAGGACACAGGGACCAGCATGCAGTTTACTGAAAGTTAGGCAAGATGTTTGCAGCTACCGAGTGCCCTTGAAGTCCCCAAAAAATGTCAAACTGAAAGTGAACAGGTCTTCCTTCACGAACCAAGAAGAGGTCTAGTTTAATGTTTTGCCTAACATAGAATCTTCTTGCCGGTACTTTGGCCCATCCAGCAGCATATGCAAACTCACGCCCCCTTTACAGAGGAGCAGCTCCACTGCCACCAGACCTTGGATGCTAGGGGTGGTGTTAATGCAGAGCCACCAGAAGGCACAGCACTGAATGGGGTAAAAGTGTGACAGCAGTCCCAGTCCAGGGCCATCACTGCAGGGAACAGTTGTTTCCTAAGTGGTTACCTTCATGACAGAGTCCACGCTTGGCAGAGACCATTTGAGCTCTTCACTAAGCCGTTCTCCTGACCAGACTTTTCACCTGTTTCATGTAGAGGCTGCTTGATTATATGTGTTTGAAGATCCAAAATCTAACTGTGTCATTCAGAATTGTCCATCCTTGCAGAGAGACCTTGGGGCCCTGGTTTATTGCTTTGTCCAATTTCTCAGTTAGCTGAGCCATGCTGAGTTACCTGCCTTCTGGGGTCACTGGCCTCCAACGTCAGAGGCTGTTAACATCCTCCAGGGGAGACACTGGAGGCGTGGTGACTCTTCACTCCTGGGTAGCACTGCTGCGTAGCCTGGAGCAGGCTCTGTCTACTGCTCAGGGGTCTTTTGGCTCCCTCAGCCCTGGAGTCCTCTGCCGACTCCTTGCTGACCCTCTGGCTGCATTTCTCCTCACCCATCCTGCTGCTGCCCATCCTTTTGAAGTGAAGGCCCTGTGGAGTTCCTGCTGAGGCAGAGAGTGGCCTCTCACCTGACTCCCTTCTCGCCTTGGTGTCTGAATCCACAGCATCGCCCTAAGCAACTGGTGGTTTGTGGCCCATCTGACAGACCTGCTGGATCACTGCCAACTCCTTCAGTCCCACAACCTCTAGTAAGTGTGGCACAGAGTGGACAGTAGGCATTCTAGTGTCTTTTCTGCACACCTAGGTCCTGAGGGTGGGCTGAGGAATGGAGCCCTCGAAGGAACAGGCTGGTAGTCTTAGCCTTTGTTGTGTTTTATTCCAGTTTCGGGTCCAACATGAGAGAGTTCCTCCTGCTGGAATATGCCTCAGGACTGTTTGCTCACCACAGGTTGGAAAGTCCTCAAGGCCACAGGGTGGGAACATGGGATGGCACGGGGTGTCCTTTGGCGTTTGGTATTGTTTGGGCTTGAACTGTTTTCCCTTCCTGCTAGCTCTTGAAGACTGCAGGGGCCTAGGGGAGTAGGAGCCTTGGCAGGGCAGTACCTGGGCTCTCTAGCGTTTTTATGTCTGTCTTCCTCGGGCCTTTACAGCCTGTGGCAGCTGGGGGTTGATTACTTTGACTACTGCCCAGAGCTCGGCCAAGTTTCCTTGGAACTGCACATCGAGCGGATCCCTCTCAACACCGAGCAGAAAGCCCTCAAGGTGCTGCGGATCTGTGAGCAGCGGCAGATGACTGAGCAAGGTGAGCTGGCCCGGCTTGTTCAATTGTGAATGTCAAGGAATTCTGAGGCCTAGATTTACTCTCAAAATGTGAGTGTCAAGGAATTCTGAGGCCTGGATTTACTCACACCATGCCAGCCTCTTCACTAGCCAGACTGAGAGAGGCTGGACCCTCCTGATAGCCAGCAGCAGATGCCAAGAGGTGAACCAAGTAAGACTCAGGAAAACTATTAGGGAGGGCCAGAAGAGCTAGGGATCCACTGGGGCCTAAAAGAAATTGAGCAGGTTGGCTTTAAGAAAAGGTTGTGACCCACTGCTCCTTTCTCTCTTACTCCAGGAAGTCAGATGTGGGGTTAGTGCTGAGCTGACCCAGCACAGTGGGTACTCTGGCCAGCCAAGCCTGACGTGAGGGGAAGCTGTACTGGAGAAGCTTGGGGTCACAGATGGAGAAATGATTGTGGACAAGTTTGCTTCTCTTCTCCCTCAACTGTTACAGGATAAAAATCTACAGTATTCTTCCCAGATGCATATGAAAGCATATAGCTTTCAGAACCTAAACGGGGGTTAGATTTTAGGCATTCTGACAGATAACGGAGGCGCCTGTCTGTGGGGAGAAGCAAAAACTTTTTACCATCCCTGAAATCAAAGCCACTCATAAAGCCAGTCCTGCTGAAGTGAGTCCTTAAGCTGTTGGTAGGGCTGAGAGATGACATATAAATCCCAGTTTCCAGTTCTGCCAGCAAAGCTGTTTGGAGCCCATGAAGAGGTCTTGGGTTGTAGTGAGGCTGTGGGAAGCTCAAGGTAGGTGGTAAGGTTGCTCCTTCCCAAGCAAAGTGAAGGAAAGGATGATTTGTACCTTTTTTCTCTTTCCTGGCAAGTTCGCAGCATTTGTAAGATCTTAGCTATGAAAGCTGTCCGCAACAATCGCCTGGGGTCAGCCCTCTCTTGGAGCATACGTGCCAAAGATGCTGCCTTTGCCACGCTGGTGTCAGACAGGTGGGTCCAGCTGAGGTTGGCATTCCAGGGCCTGGGAAGGGCGGGAGGTTGATCAGTGGACCTAGGACTGCTGTGCTGATCTCTTCTGGGCTGGGACCCACAGGTTCCTCAGGGATTACTGTGAGCGTGGCTGCTTTTCCGATTTGGATCTCATTGACAACCTGGGGCCAGCCATGATGCTTAGTGATCGACTGACATTCCTTGGTAAGTCGCTGGACTCTATCCCCTGGACTGTGGGCACAAGCAGACAGTTGTAGAGATTTCCTAGTGTTTCCTCCCTCTTCAGCTCAAACTCCTAACCATGTAGAACACTGCATGCTGGACTCTGTGTATTTTTTAATAACATTTTATTTTCCAGTAATTTCTAACTTGGAGAAAAGTTGCAAAAAAGTGTAAGAAACTTCCATATACACTTCACCCAGATTCACCACTTATAATTTGCTTTATTCATTTTATCATTCCATAGCAGTCATTTTTTTCAAGAGGCATTGCTCCCCTTCCTCAATTAATACTTCCATGTGTATTTCCTAAAATCAAGGCCATTCTCTTATATAGCCACAGTACAGTTCTCAAAATCAGGAATTTCACATCAATAAGATACTCTCAACTGGTCCTACACGCCCTGTTTTGGTTACATCTGTTGTCCTGTGATGTCCTTTAGACCTGGTTTTCCAAATCCCTCAGGAGCCTGTCCCGGAGTTGCATTTAGTTGTCATGTCTCTATAGTGCCTCTGCTTTCCTGTTCCTTAACCTGGGGGGTTTTGAAAAGTCATGCCAGTTATTTTGTAGATCATCTTCTGTTTAGGTCTGTCTAATGTCTCCTGATTCGTTGAGATTCAGGCCCAGGGCAGTTGGGCTCTGAGTTGATGTGTGCTCTCAGTGTCTGCCCCATTACTGGGGGTGATAGCTTTGATCCCTTAGTTCAAGTGGAATCTGTCAGGTTTCTCCTGCTTTGTTTTATTAATTTATAGAGTGTCTTTGAAATTTAAATATCTTGTTCCTAATCAAACTTTCACCCACTAGTGATTTTCTAACTCCAGTGTTGTTTTAGTTGGCATTCTTGTGAGACACATTATTCTTTCTTCCCACTTATTCATGTGTGTGGACTCATGGATTATTTTGTCACAATCCATGACTCAGTACTTTGATGCTTATATTTTCCCAGATTTGACTTTGAGCCTTCTCACAATGTGTTTTGAATCCCCCTGGTCTGCATCCAGTTGGTTGTGGGCTTGGAGACAGCTCTGGAAGTTTCTCCCTCTGGATGGCTGGCTTGATATCTTTCTCAGGGCCAATGTGATTTTTATAGGTGTCACCTGGGGGCCATGTAAGGAAGCAGGGAAGTGACCTACTGCTCTCTTCTCAATAGGAAAGTACCGTGAGTTCCACCGATTATATGGGGAGAAGCGTTTTGTTGATGCCGCTTCTCTTCTCCTGTCATTAATGACTTCTCAGATTGCCCCACGATCTTTCTGGATGACCCTCCTAACAGATGCCCTGCCCCTTTTGGAACAGAAACAGGTAAAAGCGGAGTCTACAATGGCTTCTCATTTCTTAATCTTTGGCACTGCTTAATTGTGTGCACACACACTTTCCCATTGCACCCACGTTGACAATCCAGTATTCACACAAGAACTGCTTAAGCCAGGCAGCTGACTGCCAACCGTACTGGCTCAGGCCCTGATTAGAAGGGCTGGGGGTGAGACAAGGAAGCTACTCTGGCCTCCCAGAACTTCCCATATGAAGCACAGAAAGAAGAGTATCTTGGACTTTGGACTTGTGCCAGGGAACAGCTAAGTAACACGACCTTTCTGCCCTAGGTGATTTTTTCAGCAGAGCAAACATATGAGCTGATGAGATGTCTGGAGGACTTGACCTCAGGGAGACCAGGGTGTGGAGAGCCTGATGGCCCCCAGCTCCAGGTAATTTTAGCTTTCTGGGTAGGTTTCCCAGTGGAGAGGAGAAAGACTCCCTCTTTCTTGGGTGTCTTTCCTCTCCTCCCAAAGCGTTGGCTCCTTACAAACCCATTTAAGTGTCTCTTCATCTGTAACTGATATAACTTTTAGGAAAAAATGGCTGGCTCTAGTATTTTGGTCTCTAAGCTATTCATTAGAGAGCTCTTCCTGGTAGAAAGGCCCTTTGTACCCTATTTCTTTTTTAGATTGAGGGTGTCATCCTCCCCACCCCATCTGCTTTTGCTAGAACATGACCTGTGAGAAGCTCTAAAGGAGATATCCTTCCTGGTGTGGCTCATTCTGGCTGTCTTTGTTTCTAGGATGATGACATAGAGACCACCAAGGTGGAGATGCTGAGACTTGCTCTTGCCCGAAATCTTGCTCGGGCAATTATAAAGGAAGGTTCATTGGAAGGTTCCTGAGGCCAGCCAAGAGCTGCTCCAGCATGGTAAATTTGTATGGCAATGTATATACATTTTTAAAAAAATAAATATTTGCTTTTGCAAATATAGGGCAATTTCTTATGGAATCCAACAAGGGATTTTTTTTTACCCACATCTACTCTGAAAATGAGATACTAAGTACCCTTAGAAGTTATGGTGAGTGTAGTTATTGCCTTCCTGTCTGGATGTGATACTTAGACAAGGGTGGTTTACTTGTTCTTAAATCTGGCCTCCCCTAGAATTATCAGGAACACCTGACTCTGGTTATCTCTTTTTAAAGAAAAGGTCCAGAAACCTATACTTTTAATGAAAACCTTAAGATAGTTGCAGCCAAGCCTAGCCGTGCATTCACCTTTGGAAATCATAAGTGGCATTTCTATCCCCTCAGGTGAATCTGCCTCGTTAGAAGGATTCCAAGTAAGGGGGAAATGGTTTTATTTAACATGCAGCAGAACAAGGATGACAGACTCAGTATATCCAGTACAGCTGTCTGCCATGAAGCAATAACCTCAGGAGTAACAAGTGACACAAGTAGTTTTAATGTTTTGAAGCTTATTATAAAGGTACTTCTCCACAGTTACCCCATAGGTTTTCCCAGGGTGGCAGCCTATCTCTGGAAAGCGCTTGGCTTTATTCAAGTAGTGAAATAAATTCACTATTAACCTGTTCTAAGGAAGCAGTGAAACCTGCTTGCTGACAGTGACCTCTTGGTAGAGAATAAGAGAGCCTGGGGAGGAGCAGGAGACATAGGGAATATGGCTCGTGTCCGCTTTTCAAATGGGTGTCAGCAGCTCTGAGCCTGTCCAGGTGAGCTCAGATACTCTGTATTCTCTGCCCCAGCTTCTTCCCTAGCTAGTAGCTGTTTCCTACTGGCTTGCTAGGCCCAGTGCTTTATCTACCAGCTGGAGCAATCTAGCTGGGGCTGAGCTCTGAGCACTATTGAAGCAATAGGTTTGTTGACTCGCCTCAAGCATTGCCCCATTTTACCACTTTCAGACCCAGCATCTTGCTGATAGTGCCCCTTAGCAGCTGGGGAATAGCTCAGGTTTGGGGACAACCTTTGATTGAGAGAAGGACAGTCTAACATAGTAGGTTTGGCCCTGCACTCTCGGGTGCCAGATGCCATCTGGTGGTGGAAGAGGGAGGCCAAGCAGGAAGGTGCAGAGGGTACCCATCAGAGACCCAAGAGGAGGACAGCAGTTTATTTCATGCCAAGCAAGAGGTAGTGGTAGTAAGTAAGGGGGTTGGGGAGTGGGCTGTCCTCTTCCCACGGCAGGAGGCATACTCGGAAAGCTCCAGGTGACTGCTTCCAGGAAAGGACAAACACTGGTTGTTCCTCTTCTGTTTTTCCTATCCCCAGTTGGGGAATCCATATCCTGCTGAGATGTCCATAGGACACAGGCTGCCGCCACCAGGGACAAGCACACATTTACCATTCCAGGCTGTTCGATCAGCATCCATTCCAGGGGAATGTGAACCAAAGACAGAACAGCAAATTCCACAGCACACAGACTCCTTGCTCTGTGCCAAGGACCTTCTTGGGCCATTGGATTTTGTCCACCTCAGTGGAGGTGTTAACAAGAACCCACCAGGCGAGAAGACCAGCTGCTGGATGCAGGAAGCACAGGATAACATCAGGAGCTGAGGCCTTGCAAGTCAGCCTTGGCAGGAGGACCACGCCGTTCTTTAGGGGATGGGGAGCCCACCCCTCAGAGCATAGGGAAATACAGTAAAAAGGGAGGGAAATCTACTCCGGGCCTCAAGCCTATGTTCCCAGGAAAGCAGGGCAGAGTCAGGGGGCACTTTCCCACCCCTGATGGTACGTGGCCACTTCAAGTCACACAGGTAAATAAAAATACCCTTTTGGGGGGTCCAAAGAAGGAGATCGTCACCACAGCAGGTTAGCTCCCAGCAGAATGCCCAGGGCCCCTGTTTCCACATCAAAGCTACAAGCACAGTAGTTGGGAACTGAAGACTGACTGGACCCAAAGCCCCCGCCCAGTTCCTCTGAGGCAGTCTCTGCCTGGGCTTCAAAGTGGAGTTCACAGCACTCCGCAGGGTCATAGGCTCCCCCATTGCTCCACAGGTGGAAACTGGTCCACTTCGCCCACCTCCGTGCTCAGCTGCTCCCCCAGGGCGAAGGTCAGCCTATACCGAAGCCTCACCTTCTCCTGCGACAGAGGGAGCACATGAGACCCAGAACAGTGGTCCCCATGGCAAGATACCCTCTTTTCCACTGCCTTCGAGGTCCTTTCTGTGCTAGGAGGATGGTCACTGCTTCCACCCCTTGGCCTTGTCCAGCCACTGAGGCAGGGAAAATCACCGCACTTCATGTTTGGAGGTAGCCTCAATCTCCCCCAACCCCATCCCTTCCTACCCTGCTCACCTTCAGTGGATTGGCTAGCAGCATAACCTGGGTAATGGCAGCAGGTGGCTGGATGGGGCTAAATGGAGAGAGTTCTGTCCCAGAGGGTGGCTGCAATTTCACTTTCATGGACTGAAGATAAAGAGAAGAGAAGCTCTGGTGAAAAGGGCCCCTGACCCAGGACCCAGTATAGTCACAAGGGATACCTGCCCCCTGGCCATGTAGGCCCAGAGGAAGGAGTACCTTGGGCACTGCAGCCTGCAGCATGATGTTCCTAATGGGCAGCGGGGCTGTGTTCAGCATGGACACAACCACCACCAGCACATCGGGCCGTCCAGGCGGACACTCCTTGGCAAAGTGGAAGAGGATGCGGAAGCCATTTTTATCATAGGCCGTCACGGGAAGGGTGCTGCCTGCAAAAGGGAGCATATTGGTGTGGAAGGTAAGAGAGGTCCAGAGGTCCCAGAGTACCAGGCAAGTGGAAGAGGAAGGCTACACCACTTCCATGAGGCTCTGTTTAAGGACACTGCTCCCTCTAGGAGCCTAGGAATGAACCTTTATCAGGACAGTCCAAAGTGTCTAAAGTAGCTGCAACCAGCCGAGGCTGCAGCAGCAAGTAAGGAAAGCAGGTTTGGCTGTAAGGATGCCTGCAAGGAGAGCCTATATCCACCCCTGTTGTATACCCTTCAGATTTGTGGGCCCAACCTCCCCCCAACCCCAAGCCTCCAAACCTACTAGGCTTGATACACTCCAGGGGGACGTGGACACTGGCCAGGGAGAGCTCGGGCCCCTTCAAGGGGCTGCCCTGGGCTGGAAAGGCAGGTGGTTGGAAGAGAGGGCTGCCAGGACCACCGGAGAAGGGGAGGAGAGACCTAGGTGAGGTGGTAGTGGGGATCAGAGGGGATGTGGCAGTCCCTGGGAAGAAACTGGAGGAGATGGGTTTCACCAAGCCTGAAGTCCTAGGAGGTAGGAAGGAGGACAGAAGGTAAATCAGAGACCAGGCCAGAGCTGCTGGGCCAACCCCTTACAAAATGTCCTTCCCCTAGGCCGGAACCAGTGCTTATCACCTTCCCTAGATTCCTAGACCAAAACAAAAGTCCAAGACCCTCCTGAGGCTACCTCTCTAATTCTGCTAAAGCCCAGGCCTGACCCCCCTCACGGCCCATTCTTCTCCCATTCATTACACTTTGGCCTCTTCCAGAAGCTGATCAAGTGCATCTAGCTGGTGTGGGGCACTGTCACCCAGAGCCGAGCCATGGTGCCCAGGAACTGCAGGCTCAGCCTTTGTGGCTGAAGCTGTGGCTAGTCCAGCAGAGAACAAGGAGCTTGTGCTGGGGGCAGGAGCTGGGAAGAGCTGTGGTGGTGGAGCATGTGAGGTGTTCGAGGGTAGAGCCGAGGGTCGGAGGAGAAGGCTGTCTGCAGAACCACAAGCCGCAGGGCCCAGTTTGGGGCTAAAGAAGTCCAGGCCTGACTGTTCATTCTATTGGGAATAGAAGAGAACAAGTGAGCCAAGGGTTCTGGGCTCTACTGTGGGTACCTGAGGGTGCAGACCTGCACATCTGGAGTCCTCAGAGTTGAGCCCTACTGCTCCCCACTGGCCTCAGAGCCCTCCAAGAACAGGGCCAGAGAAAAGCAGTGGGATGTGATCAGAGTTCCCTACCACAGCCAGGACCGTGCCCTGCAGGAGTTGGACAGCACTGCTCAGTTAACTGCAGTTGAGAATCAATCATGTAGTCAAGAACCAATCAGAAAGGAGAACTAGTAAGTTAAGGTTGTTGAGGGTCTTGGGTGATGTCACTGTCAACTGCTGCCCCTACCTGGAACAGGTGCCACTGGCTATTTCCAGTTGTCTCTTTGGGAGGACCACAGGGGGCTGGGTCATTGAGGCCTGAGAACAGACAAGATAACTGGGATGAGGGGAGGCAGTGGGCTTCAGCAGCTGCAAGCCCCATCCACCCAAGGAAGAGCACATGACCAAAACATCAACGCTAATTTTGAGGTGGATTAGCATTGACAGCCTCCCAGGGAAAGATTCCCCTGTCCTTACATTCAGAGGTGAGGAAAATGCAAGGGAGAGGGGAGCAGATAAGGAAGGCAGCAGTCCCCAGAGTCCACCAGAAAGCCTGACCTGGTGAGAGGGACATTTTCCAGGGCACTTCCTTATTCTGCAGACCTATCTTCCTCTACAGGACCACCAGGAGAAGTTCTGTTACACCCTCCTTCAAGGACTTTACCCAAGCAGAGCAGCTCCTCGTCCAGCAGGGAGAGGGCATTGTTGGTGCTGTTGGGCCCCAGGGAGGGCTCAGCCTCACTGGCCAAGTGGCTGCGTGCAGGTCCTGAGGTCTGCGGGGGTGGGGGGAGGATAGGGATGCCTGATGAGGATGGGGCAGGCCCTGGGGCCAACACTGGGGACAAGCTGCTTGGTGTGTCCAGTTCGGCAAGGTCGATGAGCGTGCCTTGGCTCCTGGAGAGGTTGTTTCCTGGAAGGGTGAATGTAAGAGTAACCAGAGTGGTTAGGGTCACTCTGGTGGCCAGAGAGCAGGAGGCAGAACCCTGAGCACAGTGGCTAATTCTACAGCCTAAGGCTTAGTCCAAGCACAGGTCTATAGGGAAACACTGGAAAACAAGTTGGAGAAGGCAGTCAGGGAGAAAACCCTATCCGTATTTCCTGGCCTTTGGAAAACTGGAGGACCTGGAATGGCCCTTGGGCCCTGTGGGCTGACAGCTGGCTCTGAGGCGGGGGATTGGGGCTGGTCTGAAAGGGTCAAGAATGGGGAACCAGAACCTTTTACCTTCAGGGTCATGCACAGCTGAGGTGGCCACCTCACCATTGATGATCTGCCCTTCAATAACTGTTTTATAAGAGTTGATGACCCGGGAGAGGTTGTCACTGGCCTGCAGGATGTCCCCTAGAGCAAAAAAGAATCTTTCTTTACTCCTAGGTGTAACAACTCCCATCATCACACACACATCCAAATTCCTGGGTCATCTTTACCAATCACTCCTTCCTTCTCACTCACCCAAACTATTGTCATTGTCCTCTGTCTCACTGGCTAGCTTGAATAATGTTCGCCTCTTATTCTCACACCGATCAAACAGCTCCTGAAAGAGACCCAGATATAAAAAGTTGGCTATAGAGAAATAGGAACACTTGTTCAAGGCTGGTGCGGATGCAGAGTGGTGCAGCCGCTCCAGAAGACAGTTGGGCAGTTCCTCAGGAAGCCGAATACAGAACTGCCGTATGATCCAACAATCCATTACTAGGTATATACTTGGAAGAACTGAAAGCAGTGATGCAAATAAACATTTGCACACTGATCTTTACAGCAGCATTATTCACAACTGCCAATAGATGGAAAAAGCCCAAGTGTCCATCAGCTGGTGAATGGATAAACAAATGTGTGTACTTAACAATGCAACTATAAGAAGGAATGAAGTCCTGATGCGTGTAACAACGTGGATGAACCTTGAGGACATTATATTGAGCGAAATAAGCCAGACACAAAGGGACAACTATTGTATGGTCTTACTGATAAGAACTAATTATACTGAACAAACTCTGGCAGTTTTATTTGAGAGTATAGGTTACCAGGAGATAGAAAGAGAGCAGAGAATGGGCAGATGATGCTTAATCTATAAAGAATGTTTAATAAGGTTGACTATAAATGTTCAGAAATGGATAGCAAAAGACCTTGTGATGGTAGCACAATACTGTTGTAACTAACAATGCTGAGTGTGAGTCTGGTTGAAAGGGGAAGGCTGGGGTCATGTAGGTCACCACAAAGAAAGCTAGAGGATAAAACATGGGTCTGTATAATATGGCAAAACCTATAGTGGACAATGACTGTGGTTAACTGTATAAATATAAGAAAGTTCTTATATGAAAGAACACTTAAAGGCCCAGAATTACAGGGTTCCCCCTAAGTAGCATGGTAAGTTATTGGCAGAGCTGAGATCAGAGCTCCGGTCTTCCTGCAGTCTGCTGCCCAATACTGGATCACCCAGGAGATTCTACTTGGACAGAAAAGTCTCTAAGACTGGGCAAATGAGGGGAAGTCCCTTCCTGACTCAAGGCTGGCATGTGCCTCAGAATTCAAAGTACCTGACTCAGACAGTTAGTCTTACATCAACTTGGCCACAGTACCCAGTTATTCAAATGATCATCTAGGCATTTCTGTGAAGGTATTTTGTAGAAGTGGTAAAATATCTATGTATCAGTTGACTTTAAGTCTAAGAAATTATCCTCAATGTGAGTGGGCCTCATCCAATCAATCAAAAGTCTTTCTAAGAGCAAAACTGAGGTTCCCCTGAAGACAACATTCTACTTCAAGACTGTGGGAGGCATCACGTTCTGCCAAGAGTTTCCAGTCTCCTGGTCAGCCCTGTAGATTTTGGACTTACCAGCCCCTGCAACTGCATAAGCTAGCTGAAATAAGCCTCTGATCTTAAACATGTATCTCCTACTAGTTGTTTTTCTGGAGAGCCCTACCTGATACTCTGACTTTGGCCTGAGGACAACCACCATCAGGGTCACAGAGCAGGCTCAAGGGCCTTCGGGAGAGAGCGGGGCAAGCACGGAGGGGCCAGTCCCTGGAATCACACAGACCTGAGTTTACCACCTAGCATTCTCCAAGTTACTCACCTCTGAGGTGTCAAGTGGGGACACTACCATCTGGTCCCCTGGCTACTGTGCTGATTAATAAGTGAGAAGACACCAAGAACTTAACCCAGGGTCTTAGACAGGGCAGACACTCAGCAAATGTTTGTCCCCTTCCCACTCCAACACGGGCCCCACCTTCATGAGCTCTTTGTCTGCCTCTGAAGAGTCCTCCCTGCTGTAATGAAGGAGCATCTCATGGAGCAGCTTCACATTGTTGTGGACCTCCTCCAACGTGTGCAGCCGCTGCGTCACCTTCTGGATGCGCGCCTCATCCTGCTCCACCAGAGGTCCGAGGGGAAAGAGCACTCAGTTGCACTGCTTTTCCCACTCCCCATACCTCACCCCAGAATAAGAGAGCAGAGACGAATCCCCCGCAGAAGCTCCTTTTGATGGCCTAGTTCTTGGGACCCACGAGCCTCTGACATGAGCTATTTTTTTTTCTTTTAAAATAACATTTTCCACCCTCCATCCCAAACTTGAATCCATCAACTCTTGTTTCTCTATTCTATCCTTTCCCAGAAGCTACCATGCTCTTCTTTCCATTATTTGGCCTCCCCAGGTGAGAGGCTATGGAGAACAAAACAGGCCTATCCATGGAAAAGAGACTTTGGCTTGTGGTGTGGGCCCAGGCTCCATGCCCTCTCCCCACCCCACCCCCATCAAAGGAGGAGGGGCCACTCACTTCCTTCACCATGGATTTGATGAGCTTGTTGGCCTCTTGCAGGTCATCTGGGTTTTTGCTTTTCAATAGTTTGGCTAAAAGCTAGAAGGAGGACACCAAAGGCAAAGCGTATAGGTGGCACCCTCTCTTGGAAGACCACAGGGTACCTGGAGCTCCCAGCAGAACTGAGGGAGCTTACTTTTCACCCCTTACTGCTGCCACTTTTCATCTGGGAAAACCCCAGGCCTGGAAAGTTCTTTACCTTGGATTTCTCTTCATCATCAAAAACAGGGTTTTTGGGACGAGGTGGTGGAGAGGGGATCAGCGTCCTATCAGCAGGAACTGGTGGGTCAGACTGTACAATGCCTGGAAGGATATAGGAGTGCAAGAGTTCACTCAGACTCGGGTCAGCACCTCGTTACCTGTCCCTCCTCGCACACCAAGAAGCACAGACTGGGATCCAGAGCAGTAAAGCAGGAGTAGGGGACAAAACAGGCTGCCCAGGACTCATCCCATCAAACCCCAGCTAAGTCCTTCCCCTGGGATAATGCCATTTCTCTTTAGGAGAGAGGGAAAGAGAAAAGGAGTGAGTCTGGCTAACTCCAACATTCCAGAACTCTCCCAGTCTTCAAGGTCTGCTGTGAGGCTGAGGGAAGGTAACACATACCTTGTCTCTTCAACATGTGGTAGGCTTCCTTGATCTTTGATTCTTCTGGCAGGGCCACTGTCCAGCTATAGAGCAGCTCGATAATCTTGGTCTTCACTTTCTCAGACACCCTGTCCCCCAAGTACTAAGACATGAGAAGAAACAGGAAAATCTAGTAACTGCAGTTTGGAGGAGAGAAAGTGGTAAGGCTCTCACCACAGCAATTAAATGGTTACTAATTAGTTACAGTTCTCAAGCCTACTCAAAACCAGCAGGTGTGAAGGTGTGCATGAGAAAGAGCAAGGGGAGAGGGAGGAGGGCACTACCTGTGGCATGGCTGTATCCATCTGGGATACAGTCTGTGGTTAGGCAGGGGGCCGGGAGCTCGTCACTGCATTTCCATGCACAATCTGCCAGAAACACAACTGCGTTTTATCTCGAAGGAGTTCATGAGAATGCCTTTAGTATGAAGAAGTATTCCTTCTGCTATAAGTGGGTGCCCAGAGTTAAGTGACACTAATGTGCGACACAACCTTCCCAGCTGAGCGACAGAGTTATGAAGGACGCCAGCTCCTTATATCCACGAGACAGGCTGCAGAGCACTGGCTGCCTGCCAAGAACCTGTCTCGCACAGGGCAGACACCTGCCAGAGAAGGCCCCCTGTCCCCACGGCCTGTATGGTTATCCCATTACCTCCAGGGCCTAGCCCTCTGAGGACAGGACAGAGAACTTAAGATTCACAAAGCTGCTGGTTGTGTAGCAAAAGCCAGTACAGTGGGAAACGGGGAGGAACACGAAAGAAATTCCTAGAAGTAAGGAAACTGCCACTGACTGACCTTTGGGGAGACGACTTTGATTAACTCATTCAAAAACCGGAACTTTCCCACTTCGTTATGAAATCTCCTCCCACAGTTCTTCATACACGCCTCCAATACCTGCAGCCACACAAAGGAGAGGTGGCTCAGTAAGAACAGGGCTTTGGGCCAGGGGCCCAGCAAGCCACCTGGCACCTGGTCAGCACTGAAAAAATGGTACCAAATGAAAGAATCAATCCCTGAAAAGTAGTGCAAGCTGCCCCAGAGAACAGTACAAGTTTAGCAATAGAATCACTCACAACTGTGGCCCCCATACCACAAACCTCTTTTGGGGAAGCTAGGGATGAACTAAAGAGAGAAACACTTGAGACCCAGAGACCAAGAGAGACTGCATGCCAGTCCTGGAAGCTACTGGAAGATTCTGCTCTGGTATTTTACAGATGAAGAAACTGAGGCCAGAGTTATAAAGTTTCTCTGACACATGGTCCGGGATTCTTTCCACAATCTGACCTACATTTAGGTAGGGAGGCTAATGCTTAAATCCTGTCTTTTTCTATTTAGATGATTTTTTTCCTCACTCCCCTCCCCAACAGATCTACTTTCCCTCCAGGACAAACTTAAGCCTTCTTGTGCTTCCTTGGTGGCCCTAGGTACCTGGAGAGTCTATACCAGGAAGAGTACCACCCCAAATACTTCCTTTTTTTTGGCTTCTGGTTTTTTCTTTTTCCTGAAAAGTAGAGTTTCTCAACCTTGACGCTGACATTTTGGGCTGGATCAATCTTTGTGGCGGAGGCCGTCCTGTGCACTGCAGGGTATTCAGCAGCGTCCCTGGTCTTTACCCACTAGAGGCCAGTAGCACCCCTCTCAATATAATGTCTCCAGCCACTGCCAAATGTTCCCTGGGGGCAAACTGACGCCAAAGTGAAAACCAGTGTTTATAGGTCTTAGCAATGCAGTGAATGGACAGAATGGTACACCACAGCTAGGCCCTCTTTCATCTTTCCAGGACCAAATGAAGCTACTGAAAAACCCAATGCATCTGATCTCAGCTGCTCAGAGGCTCCCTGGGTTCAAGAGAGAGCCTGGAAGTGCCAGAGTGCTTAACATGTGCCACATCTTGAATCTTCTTAGTCTGAGTAAACACTGAGATGTGCCACTGTGGCTGCACCTGGAAGTGTGATGGCTTCACTAGTAATTGCACTGTTTTCGGCTATAGAATGAATACCTGCCTCCCCTTTCTTTGGCTGGCCAGCTCTATCAGCATCTCTTCAAGAAGTCTTTTCTGCACCCACCCTTAGCACCTCTGCCTCTCCCCCCAGAATGAGTGCACCGCACTGTGATGACACGTCAGCCATCTCTGAAGCCTCAATGCCTGGCACGGCTCCTGGCACAAGGGCACACACGTTGCCAGGGCCGTGGACTGAACATGTTTTAGACGGATCTAGTTTGAATTAAGGACTTTCTGTTGGCTTTGAGGATGAATCCTGAGAACCAACAGGCACACGAGGACAGGCCTGGGTACACAAAGAGTCACAGAGCGAAGAACCTACCGTCAGGGCTTGGACTGCCTCCCATTCCTGTGGGGACTGGATCTTGTGGGCCAGCAGTCGGACAGCAATCTGAGGCCTGGGAGACAAGCAGACACATACTTTCATTACACTGACCTGGAACCACCTGGCAGGCAACCGTTTTTTATTCTTCCAGTCAGTTTTCTCTCACCTACCCACTAACAGCTTTGAGACTCACCCTTCAAGCTCTTTGTTGATTTGATCACAGAAGCCAATAATGTATTCCCAGTCCTCCTGCCGGTTGGAAGGATTGGTGGCCTTATCTTAGGATAGAACAAAGAAGAGTACAAGAGGAACAAGAAGGACAAAACAGAAGGTTTCATGTAAGATCCACTTTTTAGGCACAGAGGTAAAGTTAAGTTTGCTTCCAAATTTCTTCTCTAACAGAGACTTGTTCAGTCAGGAGCACATAAATACTGTTCCACAGTCCAGTACTTTGAAAGGCAGAAAGGTAAGAGAAAAATAAATTTTGGCCTTATGGAGCTTACTGTAGATTAAAATAGTCATAAATAAATTTTTAAAATACAATGTACTTAAAGTTGCACTATTGCAAAACAGTGTAATATCCAGGGACTTGTATACTATTTTTTTGTACTGGTGGTTCTGTACCAGAAACATTTTCTTTTATTATTATTTGCTCTTTAAATTTTGTTTAGCCACTTAAAGAAAATGTGCTTATTGCACAATTTGCCTCAAATCCATTCCAAATTGTATATCTGTTTTCCAATAAAAACATTACAATGAAAAAAAAAAACAAACAGGACAAACAAACAGATAACCTCAGCTATATAGAAATGAGCTAAAGTGTTAAGCAGGGACAACCAATAACTGTTTCCTGGAGAAAGTGAATTCAAGACCTAACTTTCCCATTGACACAGTTCCCTTTATCATTCATCAAAATAGCAGCAGTAGCAATTTACACTGACCGTTTACTATGTGCCAGGCACTGTCTGGAAATGCCCTGTATACATTATTTCATTTCATCCTCACATCAATTCTATGAAATGCCATTATTATTTTTTTATATAAGAATCTTCTCCTACGTGGTCTACTTGCTTTTCTTTTAAGCTTTTTTTATTAATTAAAAAAAAATTAACAAAAAAATTAAGATATCATTCCATTCTACATATACAATCAGTAATTCTTAATATTATCACATAGTTGCATATTCATCATTTCTTAGAACATTTGCATCGATTTAGAAAAAGAAATAAAAAGACAACAGAAAAAGAAATAAAACCATAATAGAGAAAAAAAGATTATACATACCATACCCCTTACCCCTCGCTTTCATTTACCACTAGCATTTCAAACTGAATTTATTTTAACATTTGTTCCCCCTATTATTTATTTTTATTCCATATGTTCTACTCTTCTGTTGATATAGTAGCTAAAAGGAGCATCAGACACAAGGTTTTCACATTCACAGAGTCTCATTGT